>CM059341.1:6436911-6461838 GCA_030340685.1 Protosalanx chinensis | reverse complement strand
AATCAAGTGGCCACGTCATTTAGGCTTCATTGTGTGGCTTTCTGCTATGTTTAACCAGAACATTAAGTCTCCTATTTCATCCCAGTAGATCCATATATCCATATACACTATACCCCCCCCCCGCCCATTCTAGTTCAAGTATATCCATGTGGAATCCCACTTTACACATTCAAGGTATTCAAATGTAATTATGTCCCTGTGTTCCCACAGGATTGTGGGAGAGAGAGTTCAACGAGGACACCTCAGATCTCCGCACCTTCCTGGGAGCCAAGTACACCAAGGTACCCATGATGCACAGAGCAGGTAAACCACTTTTTCAACTCTGAATTTCTTTCTTTTTTCTTCTTCCTCGTTCTCTCCATATATTCCTCACCCTCCTGCTCCTCACCCCCACTACTCCCCAACCTCCTCACCCTCCCCCCTTCCCCAGGAGTGTACCGTCACTACGAGGACATGGAGAACATGGTGCAGGTGCTGGAGCTGGGGCTGTGGGGGGGTCAGGCCAGCGTGGTGCTGCTGATGCCCTTCCACGTGGAGAGCCTGGCCCGCCTGGACAAGCTGCTCAGCCTGGAGCTGCTGGCCAAGTGGCTGAACCACAACTCCTCCAGCAGCGTGGCCATATCCCTGCCCAGGGCCAACATCAGCAGCACTCTGAGCCTACAGGTACACATGCCTCTCACTGGCTCACTGGCAGACATGTACAGTATGTCACACTTCAGCATAGGAAGATCTTTGGTCATTTATTTTGTAATGGATTGGGTCAAATAGATAGACACATGAATTACTTAGACAAGTATATTTTGATTTAAATTAATTATGATATAAAAAGTATGTTATCTAATGTCTGTGTGGTCTGGTGGAGGGTGTGATGGGAGCGGTGTGACTTGTCTTGGGTAGAAGTTCTGAGTCCTGTCCTCCTCTGGTGTTAGGCTGAGGAGATCAGTTAGGATGGTGAGCGAAGCTTCAGTGGCTCTCTGTATGGCGCTGGCCTTACATCCTAGACTGTCCACAACCCCTCGACCCAACCCTGGGCTCTCCTTCTTCTCCCCCTGGCCCACCCAGTGGCTCATGCAGCCCCTGAGCGTGGCCTGGTCAGATGGGGTCCCAGTGTTCTCTCCTAGGGTCTTCACCGGCTCCAGCAGGGCCTGGGCGAAGGCATGGACCACCAGTTGCTCCATACCCACCAGGCTCAGCCCGTACTGGGTCAACCCCACAGCCAGGCTAACTTCGGAGGCCCCTGCCCCGGGAACCACCCTGGGGTCTGTTAAGAGAGAGCAGTAGACCCTCAGGGAGGCGGCCACAGCCTGCTCTGCACTGTCCAGCAGAGTCTGGTCCGAGCTACGTAGGGTGACTGTCACCTTGGAGCAAGCTTCTCCATCCAGGGGCTCCTCCACCACAACGCTAGCCTGAAGAGGGAGGCTCTGGTGGGGGTTGACTGGGTGGGTTTGCCTGGGGGATGGATGGGTCTTCCTGGGAGAGCAATGGTTGTGGTAGCTAGGTGGGCAAGGGGCTGGGCTTTTCAGACCACCCTGTGGTCTGTGCAGTCTGCGTTTGTGCTTGACTGAGTGCATAAAGCCATTGTGTTTGTGCATCTGACATGTGGAGGAGAAGTGTCTTCTCAGTTTGGAAACACTGCCATGTATATGAACAGATAGCAGATCTTTGCAGACTCCATCGATCTCTTTCGCAGTAGTTATTGTCTCTCTTTCCTTCATCTCCTCGGTCCATTCCACTCCTTCAGCTCTGTTCTCATCTACACTGGCTGCCCATACCTCCAGGCCTAGATCCACCCAGTCTGAAAACACTCCGTCTTCTTCCTCCTCACTATCTTCATGCCGCTTCTTTATTGCTCTTCTCTTTTCTTGATTGTCTTTCTGTATCCAAGCTTTTTTCTCTCCTGGATCCTTATTTTCTGTCTCACCATGTGTCTTACTCTCTGACTGTCTCTCTGACTGTCTCTCTGACTGTCTCTCTGTTTGGTCCTCTTTATGACTCTGACTCCTCACCTTGTCTTCTTCCTCTCTTTTTCTTTCTGTAGTTCCCTCCGTTTCTTCCTCGTTCTTTTTCTCTGTGTTTTCTGTACAACTTCCCTTCTCATCTCTTGCTTCCACCCTCTCCTCCTCCGTCTCTTCCTTCTCGTCTGAGACTTCCCTCTCATCCTCACCAACTACCATTCTACCTCCCTCCATCTCTCCATCCTCTATCCCTGTTCCCTTCGTTATGCTCTCCCTCTCCAGAACTGCACGAACTCTGACACAGCTGGGGTCAAAGGTCACCCCCTCCCACACCTCCCCCCTGACTCCTGAGGTGAGCGGTCTCCAGCTATGGACGCAGCTCTTTGCCACCACCCCTCCCAGTAGGGCTTCCAGCTCGGGCTGCCAGGAGGCCAGGAAGCCCCTGAGGACGCCCCTGACTTGAAACTCCTCTCTGGGGTCCGCCAGCCGCCCACACCCCATCCCCTCCAGGTAGAGCAGGGTCCAGTCACAAGCCTTCCTGTAGCCTTCCTGGATCTCAGCCCCAGTCACCCCTAGCGCCAGAAGCTCTCTGGCCTGGCTGAGGAGAGAGGAGGCCAAGAAGAGCACCAGAGCTGCCCCGTCACCGTGCTCCTTGGCCTGGGTGGAGGCGAAGGAGGCCAGGGCAAGAGCCTGGGGGTCCTTCAGCTTCATGTGGGTCAGAACTGAGGCAGTATCTGGGCTGCTGACCGGTTGGCTGGAGAAGCCTTGGGGGAAGAGGAAGGACTTGGCCAAGCCGGGGAGGCCGTAGCACGAGCGTAGACGTCGGCCTAGATCCACGCACAGCCCCACTGGGAGGCTGTTATGGAGGGGTCTCTCTGGGACGGAGCTCCCAGGCCAGGGCAGGATTCTGGGAAGATTGGGTGTGTCAGTTGGCGGGGTGTGGTTGTCGTATACCATCTTATCCCTATGGAGAACTGGAAAAAGAAAGGGGTTTCCTGATGTTCTCCTTACATGACCTCAAGCTGTGGAGAAATAAGATGGCGTGACTGCTGTAAGGCACTTACAAGAGCTACGAGAGAAAAGAGAGTTAGTTTAACATGACAGATAGAGGACGATGTCCAAACTAAAACTAGTAAGGAAAAAATAAAACATGTTCCCTGTGCTGGCCTACATTACCTAAATCCTACAGTATAAAGTGTAGCCTAAATGTAACAGTGCGGTTAAGCCTGTGTGGGGGAGAGTGTGTGCTGAGGTCTGCTTTGAAGGACAAGCTTCACGACATGAACATGGTGCTCCTGTCACTCTCATAACACAGGTGGTAGACTGGGTTTGGAAACTGAGAACCACAATATGGCTACTAGGTCAGAAGATCTAGAGAGAGAGAGAGAGAGAGCACAGTCTGATGCACTTGTCACAGAGGCTGGAGGGCTTTCAAACAGAACCGCACTGTTCAGTAAATAGGATACAGCCTGTCTTATATAAGCTACAAGCACAATAGTTTATAACTTCCTACTTTCTATGTTTTTTCTTTCTTTGTCGGTCTCTGCTTTGTCTCAGCCCCCCCCCCCCCCCCCCCCCCCCCACTCACATGTTGTCTCCCAATCTCCCGTCTCGGAGAGTATTTGAGGAATCATTACCGAAGCCCCTGAAGCTCTTTGCTAACTCCGCTCCACATCCTCTCTCCCCTCTCTACCTCCGCTGCTCCTCCCTTCCCCTCATCCCCCCTCTCCTCTTGGCCAGCAGCAGATGAGCTTGCTCGGGAACTTTGCCAGTGCCTCTCCTGCACGCCCTCGCCTCAGATGGGGCAGAGAAGATATTGCTCATCACGGCACATTAAGGCTGTTTACCCCTCTGTCTGTCAGGATGGAGAGCGGCCCCCCAATTTGGACTCGAGTGGGGATGAGGGGAGCGGCGTTGCATCTGGAACAAACAAACTCAAATGATCAGAGAAAGGCTGAGCTACGCTCGCTGTCATTCGTCGCTAACTACCCAACCACAGTCCACTCATCCCCCTCCCTCCCAAACACATACATTCTCCTCCTCTTCCTCTCCTTTCTCTCTCTGAGTCGTGTGTGACTGTTCCACATCCTCCTCCTCCTCCCACCACCTTGGATGTGGCTCCTGGTGGCACAGGGCTCACGGGTGCTAATGTGGCAGAGCTCGGTGGCTGGGCGTTGGGCCCCACTGACCTAAATAGGAGTGACATTCAGCAGGCGGAGGGGATGGGAGGTGGAAGGGTGGGGGTGGGGGCGGAGGGGCGGGTCGTGTGCCGGGGGACAAGGTGGAAAGCGGTGAAACCTATAAATAGCTATTGAGCTCTGTGCCTGTCTCTCCTCTAGTGAAGGACAGGCCCTGCTGGAGAAGCCAGGTTTCATTAGAGTAAGACAGAGAGAGAGACAGGGAGAGAGACAGACAGGGAGAGAGACAGAGACAGGGAGAGAGACAGGGAGAGAGACAGGGAGAGAAACAGAGAGAGAGACAGGGAGAGAGACAGAGACAGGGAGAGAGACAGAGAGAGCGACAGGGAGAGAGACAGGGAGAGAGACAGAGAGAGAGACAGGGAGAGAGAGAGAGACAGGGAGAGAGACAGAGAGAGAGACAAGGAGAGAGACAGAGACAGGGAGAGAGACAGGGAGAGAAACAGAGAGAGAGACAGGGAGAGAGACAGAGACAGGGAGAGAGACAGAGAGAGACAGAGACAGACAGGGAGAGAGACAGAGACAGGGAGAGAGACAGAGACAGGGAGAGAGACAGAGAGAGCGACAGGGAGAGAGACAGGGAGAGAGACAGAGACAGGGAGAGAGACAGAGACAGGGAGAGAGACAGAGACAGGGAGAGAGACAGAGACAGCGAGAGAGACAGAGAGAGAGACAAGGAGAGAGAAAGAGACAGGGAGAGGGAGAGAGACAGAGAGAGAGACAGAGACAGGGAGAGAGACAGAGACAGGGAGAGAGACAGAGACAGGGAGAGAGACAGAGACAGGGAGAGAGACAGAGACAGGGAGAGAGACAGAGACAGGGAGAGAGACAGAGACAGGGAGAGAGACAGAGACAGGGAGAGAGACAGAGACAGGGAGAGAGACAGAGACAGGGAGAGAGACAGAGACAGGGAGAGAGACAGAGACAGGGAGAGAGACAGAGAGAAGGATGTAGTCCATACTTCTGGTGTTCTCTAACAAGCCTGGCCTGTAGGTCACTAGCTAACCCTGTGATTGCTCTCTCCTTGGATCACACATACACACACATGCTTTCGCTCTCTTTCGCTCTCACACACACATACACACCCTGGATCAGGATTGATATGGACTAAGACGTATGACTCGACAAAAAGGAGTTCACTCAATCATGGCTAATGAGGTCAAGAGGTGATGAAATATTTACCAGCGTATATAGTACGGTACACAGCATCAGGACAGAGACCTCTACCTTCAACCACAGCCCAGCATTCGTGATTAATGACAAGTGTTTCATTGACTGCAGTTGCTAGCCTATACTTCAATACTTCAAAGCTCATCGCTTTTCATGAGACAGTAAAGTGTAGTTTAAATTGACCTTGTGTGGCTGTGGTTTGGAAAGGGGGAGGGAGAGAGAGAGTGAAGGTGAGGGAAATCAAATGAAAAAGAGGCTAGATATCGACAGACAGAGGTAAAAAGCAAAAGCTCTTGTTACAAAGACCATCAGTGGGCTGAGATGCAGATGAGCCTCTGTGGATTAAGGAGAAACACCTTCTCACACATCAGGGCTGACAACTGCCCCACACACATCCTTCCACCCACTGTATTCCCATTATACGCAATTTTGATGTTCAAAGACGCAACGCACAAGCTGTTTTGTGTGTAACCCCGCTTTCTTGCGTGCATAATGCATCCACCTGTTCTCAAGGTAGATAAAGATATTGTTTACGCTGTTAAGCATGTCAGTACATAATGCAGTTGCAGATGAATTATACAGAAAAGGTGGCTCAGTGCTGGGAATAGGAGTGAGAGATGTTAGGGGAGAGGTGGAATATGTTAAGGTAGCGGAGGAAAAGCGAGAGAGAGGGAACACGATCGTGGGTTGAGTTTAATTTATTTACAATCTCGCTGTTTCATGAGTGAGTCCTTTAATTCCGCATGCAATAAGCAGAGTGCTGTTTAAACATTCCCTCACCTCACGACGCTCCCTCACCACTTCCGCTGGCTCCTCTACTCTCTCTTTCGCCTTAGCCCCTCCCCTTCCTGGTCCCCTCCCTTCATCTCCCAGCCTGGATCACCGTGTGCCCATGGAGGCTGCTTTCTCTATTAAAACCCCCAAATGCTATGACCCGTTCGGGTATCCAGCTCGCTGTAGCCGACCAACCTGGTTCTCTGCCTGCTGCTCGGCCAGTGCTCCTGCCCTCCTTAGCTAACTCCCTCATCCTGAGGTTCATCCAACATCCACTTACTCTCTTCAATCGTCCGGCTAATTAATTTGGATACTGAGCGCTCCACACCAGAGAGTTTCCAAGCGGGCCCAGTTAACCATACAGCTCAAGGCTACGTTAGCCGTTCTCCTGCATACAGAGCAGGGGCAGACAGAGGGAGAGAGACAGTCACACAGCTAGACCGCTGATGGATGTAGCGTGGCTTCAGACTGATAATTTTGCGCTAAACCATATCTGATGATGGCAGCTACATCAGCTAGTGGTCCCTCAGTACAGCCTCTGCAGACAGGCAGACAGGCAGGCAGACGGAGAAGGAGAAACAGAGAGAGAGAGAAACAGAGATGAAGAGGCAGAAAGATGGTGGGTCCCTGAGGGTCCATAAGGCGGTGTGCCACACCCTGACAGGTCATCGCCCCGCCGCCGAGGGGCCCCCGGCACGACACAGACGCTTCATTATTAAACGCTCGATTGTTTAAAAAAATTAAGTTTGTCCCCTTCCACAGGACTGAGCTTTTCCTCAGTGGACATAAGAGATGGAGGCAAGGAGACAGCGCGGATCGCGGGGTAGCTGGGTCGACTATTTTAGTAGCAGACAAGAGGGGGGGTGGTGGTGGTGAAGGGGAAGCTAATGTCCTACGTGAGCGTAATGGCTGGTGACAGTGTCGTCGTGGCGAAGCACAGTTCCATGTTGCTGCTTTGGCAACAAGCTGTTTAAGGTCAAGCCAACCAAGGGGCTCTCTCTGCCTGTAACTGTTTTACATTGTCTTCAGATGGGAGGAGGGGAAACTCTGTTCCGGCTGTGTTTTACTCCACGGCGGGCATCAATCTTCCATGAGGTGAAGAATTCACTGGCTGCAGTCTATTTCTGTTTGCTGGAAGATTAGGAGAGAAAACCTTGAAATGATTGCCGATGGAGATGGAGGGCAGGGGAGAGTGATGTATACAAGGGGGGGCGGCGGTCGAAAAAGAGAAGGATGAGTTGGGGAGGGAAAAAGACGGAGTGAGAAATGGAGGGAGTGAGATGGAAGAGGATGAAATAGAGGCGCGAGGCGGGGATGAGGGATGAGGATGCCAGGGAGGTGACAGGGCAGCGGAGAGAGACAGTGATGAAGTGGTGTAGGACGGAAGGAGGGAGGAAGAAAAGGGGGAATAATGGATGAGGACAATAGAAGTGCATTAGAGCAGAGGGTGACTGCGTGCGTGTGTGTGTGTGAGGACTGCCGTGAGAGTAGACAGGCCGAGGGAGGGGAGTTAGGGCACACTATGCTCACTGGAGGAAGTAGATCTAGTTATTCCATCTGGGGTGGGGGCGGGGGGAGATACACTAAGCTGACACTAGTTCCCTACCTATTAACTCATCCATAACATCTAAATTATATAGAACTGCAGGCTCTGTTCTGTAGCAAGTCGTAACACAGGGGCATTAAAATGCCTCTCAGAGACCCTATTACAAGAACTTAACCTCCCTTATCCACCTTTTACAAACTTTTGAATATTTCACGACTGGGGTGACAGTTTGACATTAGGATAAGATAGCCCAGCGAAGGCTACCCGTGCTAGATTATACAGAGAGCAGCATCATCACTCACTCACCTCTCACCCTCTCACACACACCGGGCCCCCTGCTTTCACACACTCACGCAAACATGCCGCACACACACGCACCTCGGTGGCGTCCTGGCCTGTCACTGTGAGTGGCCCTGTGCCGTGGCTGTATAAAGTACCTGTCAGCCACGTCTTCCTGTGGAATTCATATTTGAGGGAAAACAAAAGGAGGGCCTCAGGTCACCGGGCAACACTCCTCCATTATTCATGGTCCATTTCCTGCCTCCTTCCCTGCTTCCTTCCCTCCCTCTGTCCGTCGCTCTTCACTCCCTTTATCTTCTCTCCCTCCATCTTTACCCCCTCTGTCTCACCGCAGCTTTGTCCCTCGAGTTGCAACAAGGGCAACTGTCATTTGACCAGATTTGAAGGAGAAATAAAAGTGTGTGTGTGTGTGTGTGTGGGGGGGGGCTGTTTGTTTATTGTTGTTGTTGTTGTTGTTGCTGCAGGGTGTTTGTGTTGATAATTCAGTGAGTTTACAAAAGGGCAGGGCGCCCCTGCTTGCTGACGGTCATCTCTGTCATAACATGTTAAAGTCGTCTCTCTCGTTGTTTGGACTTTTCAGCTTGTCTCCGCCTGCATAATGGATCTGTGGCGTTTCTGCTGTCTCAGGCTGACATCTATGGGGGTGTGATGAGGTTTAGGGGGACTGTCAGCTGAGGGGTTTGAGTTAGCGTGATTGTATCCAAAGATTTCTCACTTTCTCTCTTCTGTCTGCATGTTTGTGTTTGGCAGAAGCAACTGTCAGAACTGGGCCTCGCGGATGTCTGGGACCACAAGACTGCTGATTTCTCCAGGGCCTTGGGGAAGAACCAGGGAAATCTCCACCTGGGGGGAGTCCTGCACTGGGCCTCCCTGGAGCTGGGCTCCGAGGCTGGGAAAGGGGCGGAGGAGCTGGAGGACGAGATTGTGGAGAAGCCCAAAGTGTTCTACGCAGACCACCCCTTTGTTGTCCTGGTGAAGGACAGCAGCACTGGGGCTCTGCTGCTGCTGGGGGCTGTGGACCTGGTGGAGGGGGAGGTCCTCCATGATGAGCTGTAAGACCCACCCAGACTGGACATCACCTGACCCCCCCCCCCCCCCCCCAATACACCATCTCAACACACACTCTCCCTCATGCACACACATGATTTCACAGCTATCAAGAATGTTGTACTTTACACACACACACTCTCCCCCTTACATGCACACACTGACATAGTCACATACACTCGCTCCACTGTAGCAGACTTCTTTGTGTTTTTTAAGCTGAGACTGGCCCAGGGAAGCTTGTCATTCATTCTGACACAGTATCAGTCTGTGGCTGGCTGTCACATAGCGTGACTGACACATGGTGACTCAGATCCACTACAGAGACTGACAACATGGTGACTGAAACGCACTGACACTGAGGCTCACATGAGTCCAAACACAACTGAATTAGCATACTTGAAAGAAGAAAAAAAACACTTGGAGAAACTACACACAAATACACACACAAACACGCACACACAAACACACATACAGGCCGTGACAGATTGGACCTCAGAGGACTGGCTGTGTTGAGACAGTCAACAGTGGCAAACAGGAGCACACTGACACACACTAACACACTGACACACACTAACACACACTGACACAGATCTGGAGCTGACTGACTTTCAACAACACGCTCCCTCGCTTGTGGACTGAGCCTTGCCGAGTCATTCCAGGAGACAGATTGACAACACAGCAGGGGTGTGTGTTGCTATGTGTGTCAGTCACATCAAGGGTGTCTCTGTTGAAGGTCCGGGGCCCGATAAGCTAGCAGGGGGGGTTGCAGTATCCCCCCCTGGGGGGTGTCTCACGGAAACTGATCACTCAGCCAAGTGGTTATTGATGGGCCAGCTTAATGCTAATAGCGCTAATGAGTCAGAACGCCTGTCAACAACACGGAGGAGACGGACAACCTTTCAATCTCTTAATTCCATCAGGGATCAATGGAGGCCCAGGCCGCCGTGTCGCCCTCTGCTAATTCGCTGTAACCAGTTGTGTCCGTGGACTTGAATGCGCTTGATTTTTATGGTTATTACGGCCATCATTTGTGTTACGGATTCAATATGGGCTTTTCATATGGCTCTGTGGCGCATGGGAGAGGGAGAGACACGAGGGAGACCTAAGTGAGCGCAGTCAGCTAAACGCTGCCATCACTGCGGTGCAAGATGTTGAGTGGCTTGAGGTTTTATACCATAATACATTACCGCAGTGGGTTGGAAGAAATCATTTTTGTTTGTCGAATGTGTCAACGAGAGTTATTTCTTTTCCCTGTGTTAATAAAATACGGTCTTATTTCAAGTCGATATTGCCTTTTTCAATCTCCTTTATATTTCAATTACCTACTTTCAGCATCAATCGGGCGTTTAATTCGAAGCATGTGGGCTTTAGTCGTTAGTGTAGCAAAAACAACACCTGTCCTGTTCTTGACAGCCACGATATATGGCACTGTAGGCTAAGACAAGAAGCTATTTTCTAATACTTCTCTGCACAGAAATGTATTGTCCAAGACTGAAGCCTCGCAGGGGTATGAAACTAGATTTAGAGCCCTGAACGTGTCAGATATTGAGCCCTGAGTGGAGACAAATTGAGGACTCGTGGGTCCTAGAAAGTTCCACTGCCACAGCGTTCTTAAACACTGTGTTTTCCTTCCTTTCCCCTCATCCTAAACCTCCCCTCACAAACTGTCCAAAAGCTACAAAACAAGCGGGAAGAAAACTGTCCTTTATTTCTCCGCAAATAAATAATTGAGAAATAAAATGGGAATGGAAGAGAAAAAAATAAATACGAAAAGACGACGCTCCAATGCCATTAATCTTAAAAAAAGAAAGTGTCTCTGTGCTCTCATGATTTATTAAGACCTGCTTTCGTGCCTTGCAGGTCTTATACACACAGGTACAGCACACAGACACATACTTTGAGATGACATTATTAGGTTCTTGGGGCAGGTGAGATCTGAGACCAAAAGAGAAAGGATGTCGTTTCTCAGTGGGGTAAAAGTGTGAATGTGCAGTACATCTGTCCTGGTACAGTGGTTGTAATGGGCTGTGCTGTGACCAGACTGAAGCCTGCTAATGCACAACCTTCCTCCAATCTTTTACAGCATAGAAGTCCGGCTCTCTGGAGCTCAAACAGGAGACGGTACGTCCACAGAGCTTAGCCTAATCACACTGTGTATCAGGGAGTGGAATGAAGCAATCATTTGTTGTTGTAGCTGTAATAACATGTTGAGAGGGGGTGATCATGTGTGTGTGTTTGTGTGTGTGTGAGAGAGTGTGTGTGTGAGAGTGCGAGTGTGTGTAAGAGAGAGAATGCGTGTGTGTGTGTGTTGTCCAACAGCCAATTACACCCACCCCACAGCTGTGGAGTACAAGGTAATTAAGAGCATTGTGCAGCAACCGCAAAGGCTACAGTACAGTAGCTGCCTTAGGAAAGGAGGGGACTTGAAAACATGGCTGTTCAGCGTTTAGTATTTCCTTTCAGTCTGCTGAACAACACAGTTGTGTGTTGAAAAACGATATGCAATGGATTTGATAGATGATGCTGGGGGAAAACACTTTTTAATATGTTGTAGAGGGAATGGAGCTATTTTATAGAGCATTCTGTGGGTTTATTTTTGTTTTAATGTGGTTTGTACGAATTTGTGTACGTTTTAGTGAATCTGGCAGACAGTAGCTGGAAGGCATAACCTAGTTTGGTGATACCAGACTGTCTGTGGAGTGGACAGGTAATCGAGTTAATTTCATCATAGCTGACAGCAATGCCTCAGCCAAGAGTGGAACTGCATTCTAGAGAGTTTTAAAGTTTTCTAGTCTTGTTTTTAAATAAGAAATGACATTAAGCCCCTTAACCTTATCTCCCTTGCTGTCTTTTGTCATGGTTTGGGCTGGGAGTGCTCTGCAAACCAGTCCCAGAGCAGGAGAACAGCGAGAGAGAGAGCAGAAGGGAAGAGCACTCTGTTGTAGTCCGAAAGGCATCTCAGACATCACAGTACTTACCCTTTAGTGGGAAAGGCAAGTGGCTCAGATCCTCAAGGGTCACAGCCTGGAAGGCCTACTGATGTCCCTCCATTTTCACCTTGTTCCTCTTAAAAGCTTGTGAGAGGAGAACAGCCATGTATGAGTCCAGTAAATAGTGATGTTTCAAGATGTAGAAGCTCTTGGAAATTCATGTTGACATTTGAAAAATACTAAACTAGGTCTCCTGAGTCAGTCAATTCATAGGAATATACTAAATTATATAATATAAATAATACATGTAAATGAACAACGTGAATGAATAGTCACACACAGACGTTTTCACATTGTTGAGAAATGTCAGGCTGATGTAGAATGAATCCCAAAGTAATAACATGGAACTAAACACAATGTGAACCATCTTACTGTGGGGTTTTTACAGGACACGGCAGCTGCATACTGTTGTGTGTTTTCTAGCAAAGTGTCGGTTGGTTGTGTGTTTTCCAGCAAAGTGTCGGTTGGTTGTGTGTTTTCCTGCAGTGTCGGTTGGTTGTGTGTTTTCCAGCAAAGTGTCGGTTGTGTGTTTTTGAGCAAAGTTTCGGTTGGTTGTGTGTTTTTGAGCAAAGTGTTGGTTGGTTGTGTGTTTTTGAGCTAAGTGTCGGTTGGTTGTGTGTTTTTAAACTAATAAAGCACGCGCGCTCATTCTTCTATTTATGTGACCCTGTGTGTCATATCACCCCCCGCAGCGTTCTTTCATACAGAAGGATTTATGCTTTACAGGGTGCTTGCTCTTTTTTCCCAAAAAAATTCCAGACTTTTTCCAGACTTTTTTCAAACAGATTTTTTTTTTTTCAAGACCTTGACTTTATGTACCTTTGCACTTGCGTACCACTGCCTACTGTAAATTGGTTGAGATCGTACCAATTGTGTTTTTTATAGTATTCAGTGAACAAATGCATAATTCAGTGTAAATTGTTTTGTAAGTCCATTTTGAATGGGAGTCTACGGAGTGAAGCGCTCAATTGGATACCGTTCCATTAGGCTAATGCAGTACGTGACCAGTTAGTAAAATTATAGTTGTAGGCCTATACCTTCCCATTTCTCGTTTCACAATGCCTTTGAGCATACCGTAAAGATCTACCATAAGATTTTTTTCCATACTTTATTAAGACTTTCCTACAAAATTCAAGACTTTTCAAGGTCTGGAAAACAGTGTTTCAAAATTCCATACTTTTAAAGACTTTCAAGACTTGCGCAAGCACCCTGGCTTTATTCTTTACGAGAAAATACTTGCAAACGTCAATTTCCCACATGGATCCAAGCCTATAGTTTAATTGATAGGGGAAATGTAACGTAGTGTTCATAATTGTTCGTATTGTTCATAAACAGCAGCCAGTCAGGCAAAACATTACTGTTCAGTAGACCTGACTGAAATCGTTGATCAATGTTGTACATTTGTCAATTTAGTGAGCCTATATTTGTGATCCCTGTTGGAGGTGTCTTGTGCGCCTTCACGCCCCTTCTCGTGCTCCGTTTCCATGGAGACGTATCTACAAGCTCGAGCTGCAGCACCAGAGAGCTGGCAGCCAAACAAACGGAGAAAGTTGTTTTTTACCAGCGAACATTTGTTCACACTATTTCATAAGTGTTTCTAAAATATTGCTACGGTTTTGGTAGTTCAGTACTATTTATTTCAGAACTCACTAATACCGTGACTCATTTTAAAGACACAATTTAAAGGTAGGTGGTTGACTGCTGCACTATAGCGCTAACTGCTACATTACTACAGGTGCTTCATCATATAAATTGTACTAGTGTACACAGATAACTTGCTAGCCTTATTATTAGTTTCTGATATTCCCACCAGTCACAGACATATTCCCACACTTGAAATACTAATCCTAACCCTAACGCCTCCGGGCAATTTCCAAACTGATGTTTAATTTGCAAGAAGGGGAATCGGCCTTCTTAAGCGTTTTTGATCTTGTAAAAGTCTGTAATAGAGACACATCATGGCTTGCTGGATATAATGACTGTTGACAGATATTCACTGAGCCAGACGCTTTTATCCAAAGCGACTTCCAAGAGAGAGCTTTACCAAACAGCATCGTTCACTGATCATAACAACAGTCCCAAACATTGCAGGTTGCCAAAACATGTAGCATAACATTGTGAGAATCCAAACAAATGCCAAAGGGAAGAAACACAAGTTAAACAACCACAAGTTAAACAAGTAAAAATTAAACAACACGAACCTCAAAAGTTCAAGAGTGTACCTGTAGCAAGCAACAACAGGAATAGACTTCACAGTGAGTACAATCATTTCAAACCCAGTTACAACTGACCAACAAGTCCAACATGCTCTCTCTTGTAAGTCGCTTTGGATAAAAGCGTCTGCTAAATGAATACATGTAAGTCCCTCAATAAGAGTCATTGTAATCTTGGAGGAAACTAACATCAGGTTCTGCAAATCATTCCAAAGTACCGCTGTACTCCTGGAATAAGTGCATCTTGAGCCTTTTCTTGAAGGTGAGCAGACAGTCAGTGTCTCTGTAGTTCTGGAGGACGGCAGGGTTAAGGAAGGGTTCTGTTATACCTTTTTTCCTTTAATCACATCAATCCATAACTCAAAGGGTGAATCTGCGTATTAAGCTTCTAATTGTAACGCTTGGAGCCTTGTCAGTTTCCCACCGTTTCATCTTCCCCAGCGGGCCGTTGCCATGGCCGACCCAGAGACGGTAAGCAGTGGTCGATCGTCCTCGAGCAAGTCCAAGCGCTCCGGCTCGGTCAAAGGCCGCAAGGGCAAGCTCCAGGGTTCTACCCCTGCCCCTGAGGCGCTGGCGGAGGACCAGGAAGCCCGGCTGGCAGGTACAGGATCTACCACAGACATACATTTAGTTCTTTAGGATTATCCTTTTTCAAAAACTTTTAGCGCACCTTGTTTCATGATGTCATTTGATCTCTATGCCTACACACTGGCGCATGCGCACAAACACGCACAGAGCAGTCATTCTAAATGTGACTGTACTGATCTTTACTTACCTCTGAGTAACTTGGCTAGAAGCTCTTTCTATCTGCACGGGGTGGTGGCATACAAACCTTGTCTCAACGTAATTGGCCGATTAGCTATTCATACCCTCTTTGATGTGGTTCCTGGTTTCCTCCGAGGCTTATTCAAATGACAAGGCAGAATGTAATTTTCTCTAAGATCTGTTCAATTACCTAATTATGTGATTATAAGAGCCAATACTGTCCCAATATATTCTTGTCTTTTTTACTTTCAAGACATGTGGACCTTCCCATCATTATGTTTTTCTTCATTTAAAGAGTACAGTGATAGTCAGCACAATCCTATCATATGCACCAAACAGTCAAACTCATAACTACTGTGAAAAGTAATGACTGTGTTCAAAATGACAGAGGGAGAGAATAGGCTGAGATTATTCAGACAATGCACTGAATACGATGTAATTATGAAAATGTCTGTCTTTCACTGTGTTGCCGTGGTTTCCAAGGCTTATTGAAATGTTTTTTGTGTGTGTGTGTGTGTGTACATGTGTCTGTGCGTGTGTGTGTACATGTGTCTGTGCGTGTGTGTGTGTGTGTACATGTGTCTGTGTGTGTGTGTGTGTGTGTGTGTGTGTTAGACGAGACTCCAAAGGGGAGTGTTCCAGCAACCCCAGTGGTTGTAGAAGATGAGGACACCCACACCATAAGCATGGTAACAGCATCAGCTCTAAAATGGACTTCTGCTCAGCAGTAAAGTATAAGATCGTCACCTTCAGCTCGTAACATTTAGGGGGGGAAAAAAGCTGCTTTATACCTTTATTCCTGATGAATACTTAACAGAAGTCACATGATAAGTGGCTGGAACTGCGGGGAAACCTCTTTTGTATGATAATGAAATGGTTGGATGGGTTGGACAGTATATGGAAAACAGCTGGTGATTACCAATGACTTGCCAGTGAATCGGGACCATCAGCGTATTTCTCATCAATTGATTTAATAGAATTAATTACACTTCTGGGCAGAGGAAAGCAGAGCTGGCATTTACAACTAGTGACCCATAAAGTACCCATAATGTCACACACACACACACCGCCCCACACACACACACACACACACACACACCTACACACCTACACACACTCCTAACTGTAAAATAACAGCTGTTGTATGAGGGTGGTGATCAAGCCCTCCCCACTGTGCTCTGCCTGACCGCTAACATTATTCCACAGGATAGCACCATCCCTGCATCCCGTATAATCTGCATACTAATGTCATTTGGGTAATATTAGAGGTAACTGTCTCCCTCTCTCCCTGTTGTGTTCAGATGTGGGGTGTCCGTGGGGTGGTGGGGGCGGGGGGGTGTGGAGGTTGAGGTCGTCAGGGAGACAAAATTAAAACAGCACAGTGCGATGTTACAAAATTATCTCTCTGGGGGGGCCTGGGGGGGGGGGGGGGGGGATTGCAGTGTTGTGGAAGTTGGCGGTAATCATCATTCACTCGTTTCCTCTCCTTCCCCCACTCCCTCCCTCCTTCCTCCCTTCCCCACGAACACCCCCTCTCTTCAGAGGGGGCTGTTTAAGACGCGGGTATCTTTGACCGGAGTGTCCGAGGCCAGCTGGACGGAGGAGAACGACAAGGCGTTGGATCAATTCATCTCCGACAGCTCCATCCGAATCATGGTCGTCTACTTGGATCCTTTCTCCGGACTACGGGTGGAGTACACCGTTCCATCTCAGGTATTCTGCAGCCACAGTCTGGCTATTTCTGAAAAGAACACGCAGCATTACCATCATGTTGTATGAGGAAGGATACGCACTTTGTAGATTGTGATAATGAAGTCCCCCAAGCAAGCGAGCGAGCGAGCAGTATCTAAAGAGACCCAGAGGAGCGATTCCAAATGTTGTTTTGTAGCGTTGCACCCGTTTCCTTTCCTATCAACAGCACACAAAAGTGAATCACAGAAAGCAGGGGATTCAATTATGGATTCCTCTCTATTGCTTGATTTCACAAGCCTGTCAAAACGACACACTCCCGTTCTCTCTCTCTCCCCCCCTCTCTCTGTCTCTCTCCCCTCTTTCTCTCTCTCTCTCTCCCTACACCCTCTTCTCTCAACGTTTCTCTCAATCTTCCACCGTCTCTTTCTCTCTCCCCCACCCCCACCCCCCTCCCTCTCTTCTCCCCTGCACAGGTGGTGGAGCAGCTGGCCTTCTTCATCCGCTCGTCGGAGGTGCCCATCCTGGAGGAGAGCTTTGAGAGCGCCGTGCAGTTTGGCAGCGTCCGGGGCAACGCCACCGAGAGCCTGCTGCGGATGATGAGCGGCGTGCACGCCCCCCAGGTTACCCTGAGCACCGCCTGGCCCGAGAGCATCAAGAATAACTACTCCGCCCACATGCACCGCTTCCTCACCAGCCTCACAGGTGGGCCCCTCGCGCCAGCCGCCGCTCCGTACGGCTACAGCGCCACCTGCTGGTGGAACGCCACTCTGCGCTTCTTATCCACTGTTGGGGAGGAAGCTGGTTGCTAACCAAACAAAGGCTCGAGGTTCAGGCTGTTCTTATGTATTAAGGGGAGGAGCTGTGGACTGAGTGCTGCCTGGGTGGTTTTCTTGATTCTTATACAACATCACAGTGTGAGCATGGCCCTCCTTGAAATTGTTCCCCACCTCTCTCTCTGTCTCGCTCTCTCTCTCTGTCTCTCTCTGTCTCTCTCTCTGTCTCTCTCTCTCTCTTTCTGTCTCTCTCTCTCTGTCTCTATCTCTGTCGCTCTCTCTCTGTCTCTCTCTCTCTGTCTCTATCTCTATCTGTCTCTCTCTCTTTCTCTCTATCTTGTTCTCTCGTGGGAGCGCTCATTTCCTTCCAACAAGCATTTTCCTTTTCATCCTTTACATCAAGTTATCTAGAAAAGCTTTTAGCCTTTTCCGAAAAACACTTTCCAGCCGAAAAAGAAATAAACAATAATATCCGCAACAATGGCGGCTTGCGTCGCATTGCTTTTGACAAACAACGACCTCAACAGCGACCCATTGATGTAGTGGGTGCCCGCACGCAGCGAGGTGCTTTTTAGACATTCTGAAATAGTCTTTTCATGTTGCATCAGCGCAGCAGAATAGTCTTTTTTCTCTCTGTCCTCACACAGCTACAGAAAGGTTCCTCATGCTAGTAAAACTCCCCAGTGAGCCTCAGGCGTAATCACACAGGTGTAGCGGTGCACTGTGATGGTTCAGTTATCATGCTCATTATCCCAATCACCGCACAAACACCACTTTATTATTTTTTTTACAGTGGGAGTAAACAGAAACTGCACACCACAATCACAAGCTGCTTTTACCTTGTAGCTTTGCAATCAGCATGCCAGTCCAACAGCCTTTTTCATCTGTTTCAACCCCCCCACCCCTCCCCTAACAAAAGATATGTGCCTCTGTCTTTTTTCCCAACAATCCTGTTCAGTCAATTATGTGAATACAATATAAGAGACCCTGGTTTCCAAGGGTAGAAAGGTTTAGAGAAAGCAGACTAACTTGGCCTGTGGGGTAAAATACTGTGCTTTTGAGTAATCCAAACTTTCTTCCAAACCCGCTGAGCCAATAAGACTGATGTCATGAAGGGGCCTGTGCCATAACCACAGTCAGTCAAGTATGGGATTTACTGCATACATATGGAAGAGGAGGCGGGGGGGGGATCCAGGTAATATAGCCCCTGGTGTCCACCCACATCCCTGCTCGACCCAGCAGCAGCAGCAGTAATCATAGAGCGCTCTGCTTTGGCCTGGAGGGGAGTTTTACCTCATTCTGGGTGTCTTCATTTATCCACTTCAATCTCGCAAAGGTCAACAAGTATCAGGATACACACGCACACACAAAGCACACTACACACACACACACAGACAGACAGACAGACACACACAAAGAAATGCCCAAGTAAAACACAGAAGATCTTATTCATGAGCTTGGGCATGAACCGCACACACCCACGCACCCAGTCAGACATTCTCTAAATATTTGGACTAAGCATGCAGTCAGAACTCTTTCTCACCTACCTCAAGCTGAGTCGCCTCATTATTTCTTTCTATTAGCTGTCCTTGTATTTCCTCCGTCTGTCTTAGTAAAGGCCAATTAAAGGGCTGCTTTCCTGCAAGGGGTCTCTTTTCTCTTCCTCTATCTAATGATCTCCTCTTAATCAACATTCCCCTAGCCTGAGAGTCCATCTTCCTTGGTCTCAACAATGTGTCGTCCTCTCCTCCTCCTCCTTCATCTCTCTGGGTTTAACGTCACACCTCGTGTGGACGAGTTGAATTCCTCAGACTGAGGTCTTTGGTATGAAATCCCACCAGGTGTGGACCTGTGCTAACCAGCTCTCCAGACGGCTGGGAGGCAGGAGGGGGGTTCAACCTGGGGGAGAACCTGGGTTCTACTACTAGAACCTGGGTACTACTGCTAGAGCCTGGGTACTACTACTAGAACCTGGGTACTACTACTAGAACCTGGGTACTACTGCTAGAGCCTGGGTACTACTGCTAGAGCCTGGGTACTACTACTAGAACCTGGGTACTACTGCTAGAGCCTGGGTACTACTACTAGAACCTGGGTACTACTACTAGAACCATGGTACTACTTCTAGAACCTGGGTACTACCTCTAGAACCTGGGTACTACCTCTAGAACCTGGGTACTACATCTAGAACCTGGGTACTACCTCTAGAACCTGGGTACTACTACTAGAACCTGGGTACTTCTCATGATGCTGTGGGCCTGCAGGATCAAACACAGCAGCTTTGTTTTACTGTCTGAGAGACGGCAGAAGTTCAGCTTCATTCGCTTTGTTTCTGTTCTCAGGAAGCCAGCGGCAGTGTGCTCTCTCTGCATGATTGCAGGACATATTGTGGGAGGAAATGCTGGGCACTCCAGTGGAGGCCATTATAGAAAGATTGCTTGTTTAATGCAATTTCGTGCACTAATGTGTGTGTTTGTTTGTGTGTGTTTTTGTTTGTGTGCGCAGACACCAGATTCAAACTGATGGGGAACACAGTGCTGTACATCCCTATGGAAGCCATGCAGTACAGCCCTGAGGAGGCCAGTAAAGACAATGAGCTGGTGCATAGACTGGAAAGTAAGACTTGGGGAGAACTGTGTGTGTGTGTGTGGGGGGGGGTTTGTGTGTGTATAGAAGTCATCGTAGAGAACTGCTTGAAATACCAGGTCGACCATTCCGGTACTGTTTCACACCTCTGCTTATCTCCTTCTCCATCCTCCCCCCCATTTCTCTCCTCCCCTCCTCCCCCCCAGTGGTGATGATCCACTGGACGCGTCAGATCAAGGAGGTGCTGAACGCCCAGGAGACGGTGGAGATGGGCGACAGCTCGGGTCCCCTGGAGGAGATCTCCTTCTGGAAGAGCCGCTGTGCCGACCTGTCTGGCATCAGCCAGCAGCTGCAGAAGCCCGGGGTCAGGCACATCCAGAGCACCCTGCAGCTCTGCAGGTCCTCCTACGTGTCCTCCTTCTGCAAGCTGGCCCAGCAGATCCAGGTACAGGAGGTGGGGGGGAGGTGGAGGAAGTGTGCCAGGACCGTTTACCCTTCCAGAGGAGTTGGTGCAGATTCTGACTAAAACTGCACTGTCACTGTTCATAAAGAAACTGTGGGACCATCATCGAAATACAGTTCTGTAGCGATGGTTCAAACTAGTGGAGACCATAGTCCCTAGTGGAGACTGACCACATCCAGGTCCAGTCTGGTGGAGACCGTAGTCCCTAGTGGAGACTGACCACATCCAGGTCCAGTCTGGTGGAGACCATAGTCCCTAGTGGAGACTGACCACATCCAGGTCCAGTCTGGTGGAGACCATAGTCCCTAGTGGAGACTGACCACATCCAGGTCCAGTCTGGTGGAGACCATAGTCCCTAGTGGAGACTGACCACATCCAGGTCCAGTCTGGTGGAGACCATAGTCCCTAGTGGAGACTGACCACATCCAGGTCCAGTCTGGTGGAGACCATAGTCCCTAGTGGAGACTGACCACATCCAGGTCCAGTCTGGTGGAGACCATAGTCCCTAGTGGAGACTGACCACATCCAGGTCCAGTCTGGTGGAGACCATAGTCCCTAGTGGAGACTGACCACATCCAGGTCCAGTCTGGTGGAGACCATAGTCCCTAGTGGAGACTGACCACATCCAGGTCCAGTCTGGTGGAGACCGTAGTCCCTAGTGGAGACTGACCACATCCAGGTCCAGTCTGGTGGAGACCATAGTCCCTAGTGGAGACTGACCACATCCAGGTCCAGTCTGGTGGAGACCATAGTCCCTAGTGGAGACTGACCACATCCAGGTCCAGTCTGGTGGAGACCGTAGTCCCTAGTGGAGACTGACCACATCCAGGTCCAGTCTGGTGGAGACCATAGTCCCTAGTGGAGACTGACCACATCCAGGTCCAGTCTGGTGGAGACCGTAGTCCCTAGTGGAGACTGACCACATCCAGGTCCAGTCTGGTGGAGACCATAGTCCCTAGTGGAGACTGACCACATCCAGGTCCAGTCTGGTGGAGACCGTAGTCCCTAGTGGAGACTGACCACATCCAGGTCCAGTCTGGTGGAGACCATAGTCCCTAGTGGAGACTGACCACATCCAGGTCCAGTCTGGTGGAGACCATAGTCCCTAGTGGAGACTGACCACATCCAGGTCCAGTCTGGTGGAGACCATAGTCCTTAGTGGAGACTGACCACATCCAGGTCCAGTCTGGTGGAGACCATAGTCCCTAGTGGAGACTGACCACATCCAGGTCCAGTCTGGTGGAGACCATAGTCCCTAGTGGAGACTGACCACATCCAGGTCCAGTCTGGTGGAGACCATAGTCCCTAGTGGAGACTGACCACATCCAGGTCCAGTCTGGTGGAGACCATAGTCCCTAGTGGAGACTGACCACATCCAGGTCCAGTCTGGTGGAGACCATAGTCCCTAGTGGAGACTGACCACATCCAGGTCCAGTCTGGTGGAGACCGTAGTCCCTAGTGGAGACTGACCACATCCAGGTCCAGTCTGGTGGAGACCGTAGTCCTTAGTGGAGACTGACCACATCCAGGTCCAGTCTGGTGGAGACCGTAGTCCCTAGTGGAGACTGACCACATCCAGGTCCAGTCTGGTGGAGACCATAGTCCCTAGTGGCCAGGCAGGCAGGCAGGGCCAGGCAGGGCAGGGCAGTGCCAGGTGGTACAGTAGGATGATTCATGGCCAGGCTGGGAGCTGCTCATCCTGCCAGGGAGCTGAAGCTGTCTTCGGTGGCTGCTGGCTTCATCCCAGCTCAGCTCAGTTCCACTGCGACCAGGAGCTGTAGAGGCGTGACAATCCTTTAGGAAGTGGAACCCCCCCCGGGCCACGTTCAACAGTGGCAGCTCCAATGTGGAGTTTAGGCAGCCACTAAACGATGATTACTGGCCTCCACACACACACACACACACACACACACACACACCATACCTACCTTGTCTCAGGTTAGGTTTGACCACTGACACAGTGGTCTGCTTAAACTGAATGAGGAAAGGGTTTGGACAAGGGGCCTATGCACTGTGGGGGTTGGTAGACCCACAGCCAGGCTCTGGTTGGCAACAGTAAGAACATAAAGCAGGGAGCAGTTAGAAAGGTAACCAGTGGCTCTTTCACAGAGGGTCTGTGCTCCATAGTACAGCATGTGTACATCGTGGAAGAAATTGTATTTCCTGTGTACTTATATTAATCACTACTGAACACACCTTCTATGAAGACGGTTGTAACGTCATTACCGCCTGACTGTCACTATCTATGTTTACATTCTTGTGCCCTATAAAAGAATGCTCTCTTGCCTTCATCCGGGGGGGAGACATGATTTAGACCTAAGCCTTGTACTGTCTTCATTTTGTTGCCAGAGGACTGGTCATTTCTCTCCCAATCTGCAGATTCTTAAATACGTATTAAAACCAGAACTCAACTGAACTGTCACTCCGTTTACGAAGAGACGGACAAAACGCTTTCTTCAACGATATCCAGTGTGTGGAACAGGATCTAGGTGGGGCTGGTGTCAGTGGGATGTGACCCTGGTGCTGCTCAGCTGCGGTGCTTTGTCACCCTCTTCCAGGACGGCTCCCTCCAGGCCCAGTCCAACCTGTCCTTCCTGTCTCTGCTGAGGGAGCCGTGCGAGGAGCTGGCCCAGCTCAAGCCCAGGGAGGTGGCCCCCAAGCTGGCTCACATCCTCAACCTCATACGCCTCATCTGGGTCAACTCTGAGCACTACAACACCCGCGAGAGGCTCACCTCGCTGTTCCGCAAGGTAGGCCCCACCCCCTTGCTGCTGGCCTGAGGGAGGCCACGCCCTCTCCCCTGGCTTCTCCATCTTTCTCTGTTTTGTCACTCTGGTGTTTCTCACACACCATGTTGTGTGTGTGTGTGTTTGTTTGTCAGACAGGCCAAAGGGGGTCTATGTTTGCACACACCTACCCCTGCCTAAGTTCAATGACACCTCTCCTCCATCTGCTTCATACATCCAGTGATGTTCTCTCTTGTTACAAAGCCTACCCCGCACCCCCAGATCTCCCAGGTAGCTGACCCCCCCCCCCCCCCTCCGAGGTCCTGCCTGTCTGCCTCAACGGTCGCCTCCTGCAGGCCTGATAAAGGGTGGGGACCTTCTCCTGCAGTGTGCCTGTGTACCGGAAGGACCGGGGCACTTCTCTTATCCCTCTGCTTTCATTTCAATCTCTCGTCTCCTCCAAGAGCGCGGGGAGAAAGCGTTTAACCCCCCCCCGTAATTACGCCTTGACCCTCCCGCACGGATTGCCGCCCCAACGCATTTCTCCTTAGTTCCCCCACCCCCTCCCCCCCCGTTTTAATTTTTCTTCTCCTCTCTCATCCCCTGCTCTCCCTCCGCTCCTCTTCAGCCTCTCCTCCTTTGATAGCACATCAAGGCGTCCAGGGTCGTACAAAACATTTGGTCTAATTGTTTCCTGAGGGTCCGTGTGGGTGCAAATGCTCAAAGGGCCTTGCTCAAACCGAGGGCTTTCAAGGCATCTCTGTCTCTCTCTCTCTCTGTCTCTGTCTCTCTCTGTCTCTCTCTGTCTCTCTCTCTCTCTGTCTCTGTCTCTGTCTCTCTCTCTCTCTCTCTCTCTCTCTGTCTCTCTCTCTCTCTCTGTCTGTCTCTCTCTCTGTCTCTCTCTCTCTCTGTCTCTCTCTCTGTCTCTCTCTCTCTCTCTCTCTCTCTCTCTGTCTCTCTCTCTCTCTGTCTCTCTCTCTCTCTGTCTCTCTCTCTCTGTCTCTCTCTCTCTCTGTCTCTCTCTCTCTCTGTCTCTCTCTGTCTCTCTCTGTCTCTCTGTCTCTGTCTCTCTCTCTCTCTCTCTCTGTCTCTCTCTCTCTCTCTGTCTCTCTCTCTCTCTGTCTGTCTGTCTCTCTCTCTGTCTCTCCCTCCCTCCCTCAGTGACAGTCCACCTTTTCAGCACGGCCGACCAACCCTTCCCCTCATCTCAGCCTGCAGACAGACACAGTCAGGCTGGTCCTCCCCAGCAGTAACCCCACCCCCCCGCCTCCAAGGCCCCCTCCTCCTGACCCCTACGCTCTCACGCCTCAGCCTCTTAACAACGGCGCAAAAACATTTTGATTTAGCACCGTGAGCGCCTTGTACCACACAAAAATCGCTTAGAGGTCAATAAATAAAAGAATTAATCCATATATAAGGCGCTTCGGATTATAAGGCGTAGTGTTGTTTTTTGAGGAAAATAAAGGCTTTTAAGTGCGTTCTATAGTCCGAAAAATACGGTAGTCATAGACGCTTTTATCCAAAGCGACTTACAAGAGAGAGCTTTTAAAAAGAGCATCAGTCATTGAGCATTGCAACAGGATAGACCCCGTACACAGTGGGCTTTTTAGATCGTGAATCACACATCATGAGAACCAATAAGTGCCAAGGGAAGAGCTATAAATGCATAACACAACGATTGTGAACAGATGACAGTGATCATGTCATGAAGAGAGACCAGCGCTGAACC
>CM059341.1:6401782-6436411 GCA_030340685.1 Protosalanx chinensis | reverse complement strand
TGGAAGACATTGTGACATTAAAGGCCCGTCCTCATATATTCTTTCTTTCTTTCTTTTTGTCCTTTTTTCTTTTTCCTTTCCTTCACTCGCCCCTCCCGCTCCTCCTTTTCTAAAGCACCTCCATCCCCCCTCTCTCCCCCAGGGCTCTTCCAGAGAGCCATAGCCCAGAGCGGCTCAGCCATCTCCAGCTGGTCCGTCAACTACGAGCCCCTGAAGTACACCAAGATCCTGGCCCGAAAGGTGGGCTGCAACTCCATCGAGACGGCCGACCTAGTGGACTGCCTGAGGAGGGAAGACCATCCGTGAGCTGGTGGACCAGGACATCCAGCGGCCCGCTACCACATCGCCTTCGGGCCCGTGGTGGATGGAGACGTGGTGCCGGACGATCCGGAGATCCTCATGCAGCAGGTGTGTGTGTGTGTGTGTGCGCAAATCAATAAAGTATTCTGAATCCGAAAATCCGAATTCCATTCCAGTTGTGTCCATTGCTTCCGTCTGTCGTTGACTTATCAAGTGTACTTCTCTGTCCTGTCCACCAGGGGGAGTTCCTGAACTATGACATCCTGATAGGGGTGAACCAGGGAGAGGGCCTGAAGTTCGTGGACGACAGCGAGGACAACGACGGCATCTCGGCCGCAGCGTTCGACTACACCATCTCCAACTTTGTGGACAACCTGTACGGCTACCCTGAGGGTTAGTACCAAGGGGCTGCTGACACATCTGACCCACAAACACTCTCTCCTTCTCTCTCCCTCGCTTCTTTTTTTTAATCTCTTGTTCACAATTCCACGCTTCCTAATCCGGCCTCCTCCCCCAGGTAAAGACATCCTGAGAGAAACCATCAAGTTCATGTACACGGACTGGGCCGACCGCGACAACGGGGACATGCGCAGGAAGACGCTGCTCGCTCTTTCACCGACCACCAGTGGGTGGCGCCGGCGGTGGCCACGGCCAAGCTGCACGCCGAGTTCCAGTCGCCCGTCTACTTCTACACCTTCTACCACCACTGCCAGACAGAGACCAGGCCCGAGTGGGCGGACGCGGCCCACGGGGACGAGATCCCCTACGTGTTCGGGGTCCCGATGATCGGGGCCACCGACCTGTTCCCCTGTAACTTCTCCAAGAACGACGTGATGCTGAGCGCAGTGGTGATGACCTACTGGACCAACTTTGCCAAAACCGGGTAGGTTTGGTTTGGTTGGGTTGGGTCGAGATGGGTCCAGGCTGATTTGAATAGTTCGGAAGATTTGTGGATCGTTTGTAGGGTCTGGCTAATTCGACACTCTTTCTCTTTCTCCTTCCCTCTCTTCCTCAACCTCTCCAGGGATCCCAACCAACCGGTCCCCCAGGACACCAAGTTCATCCACACCAAGCCCAACCGCTTCGAGGAGGTCATCTGGACCAAGTTCAACTCCAAGGACAAGCAGTACCTCCACATCGGCCTGAAGCCCCGAGTCAAGGACAACTACCGGGCCAACAAGGTGGCCTTCTGGCTGGAGCTGGTCCCCCACCTCCACAGCCTCCACGATGACCCCATTCCCACCACCACCCGCCTGCCCCAGGGTCCTGGCCAGGGCCCCGCCCAAGGCACTGCGCGCCCCGGACCCCGCCCCACCCGCCGGCCCTACCCCACCTACCCCTCAGACCCAGATCCAGAGGGCTCCGAGGGCCCCATGAACAACTTGTTCCCGGGCGACATGCGGGACTATTCCACGGAGCTGAGCGTGACGGTGGCGGTCGGTGCGTCGCTGCTCTTCCTCAACATCCTGGCGTTCGCCGCCCTCTACTACAAGCGGGACAAGCGCCACGAGATCCGCCGCCACCGGCTGTCGCCGCAGCGGGGCGGTCCGGCCAACGACCTGGCGCACAGCCAGGAGGAGGAGATCATGTCCCTGCAGATGAAGCATTCGGAGCACGACGCCCACCACGACATGGAGCCCCTCCGCCCCCACGACATCCTGCGGCCCGCCTGCCCGCCCGACTACACGCTAGCCCTGCGCCGGGCGCCAGACGACGTGCCGCTCATGACCCCCAACACCATCACCATGATCCCCAGCACCATCACCGGCATGCAGCCCCTGCAGGCCTTCAACACCTACCCCACCACCGGCCACAACAACACCCTGCCGCACCCCCACTCCACCACCCGCGTATAGTAGGCAGGAGAGGGCGGCAGAGCGCCACCTGGTGGACCTCCGCACACCTGTACAGGACCTGGATGGCTCTCTCTCTCTCATACACACACACACACACACGCGCGCTCACTCTCCGGCTCCTCCCTCGAGAAGGTCGGCCCCCGGGTTACCTGGCTTTGTGCGTCTCGTGTCTGACAGCACCCTCTGCTGGGGGCATGTGGAGGTGCAGCCGAACTGCAAGGTGACGGGGGGGTGGGGGGGGGGGGGGGGGTGGCGGGAGGAGTTTGTGGGGGTGGGGGAGGGGGGGCGTGGATGTTCAAAAAAACGTATTTTCTTGTTTTTCTTTTTAAGCGGGTCTCCCATTTTCTCGGTAACACTACAAGCCCAACACCAATGGACAGCCATTTTCACGGTTTTCGGATCACGTTAGTCGTTCTTCTCATTCTCGCGCTCTCTCTCTCTCGCTAGACTTCCGTGTGCTTTGAAGGGGAGGGGGGGGGAGGTGATGTGAAGGAGGGTGTTTTGTTGCTATGAAGCTAAACGACTATCTCCTCCCCCCCCTGTCTCTTCATCCCTTCCATGAGGTCTCTCGTTCATTTTCCTTCTCCGAGCCCTGAAGACCCTCCTGGAATGTCACCAACAGTCGACGATCCTTGTCTGTTGTCATGGTTTTTTCGAAGCAAGGCTACCAGCCAATAGAAATACGATACATTAACACTGATGTTCGGATCGACTGTCGTTCCACCAGCATTCACGGTGCCGAGCCTGTACTCCTGTGGGGTTCCCTCATTACCGGAGCTGAAATGGGGACATTCTAGAACCGAGTCTTCTATGTGGCGGTTCTTAAGGGTACCTTGCTGTGCTACAGGCACTGTAAGCTGGGTGTCGACGAAAGTGCCAGACCGACCTTTTCTCTCGTATTTTTTTTCTTCCTTTTTTTTCAAACCGTACGGTCGTTGCTTACGATTATTTTCTTAATTTTTGGGTGGAAAGATTTCTAAATATATAGATATAGAATTATATATATAGTTATATATACATGTGTACAAAGAAGAAAGTATATAACATGGTTTTCTCATTGGAGGATCTATGCATGACTTATTTTTCAAGATGATGATGAAGAAGATAAAGATGATGATGGTGATGATGAAGGGGGCAGGCCAGAAGGATACCGGCTTGTCAGTGTTCACATGTTCCCACGCTTCTTGGTCAAAGTGTGCAGTTCCTGGTCAACTACGACTCACCCCCCCCCCCCCCCCCCCCCCCCCCCTGCTGTTTATGTGACATCTCCACAGAGAACCCCCCCGAGGTACTAGTGACCCTCCCTCTACACAGACCCCTCCCTCTACACAGACCCCTCCCTCTACACAGACTCCTCCCTCTACACAGACCCCTCCCTCTACACAGACCCCTCCCTCTACACAGACCCCTCCCTCTACACAGACCCTCCCTCTACACAGACTCCTCCCTCTACACAGACCCTCCCTCTACACAGACTCCTCCCTCTACACAGACCCCTCCTTCTACACAGACTCCTCCCTCTACACAGACCCCTCCTCTACACAGACCCCTCCCTCTACACAGACCCCTCCTTCTACACAGACTCCTCCCTCTACACAGACCCCTCCCTCTACACAGACCCCTCCCTCTACACAGACTCCTCCCTCTACACAGACCCCTCCTTCTACACAGACTCCTCCCTCTACACAGACCCCTCCCTCTACACAGACTCCTCCCTCTACACAGACCCCTCCTTCTACACAGACTCCTCCCTCTACACAGACACCTCCCTCTACACAGACTCCTCCCTCTGCACAGACCCCTCCCTCTGCACAGACCCCCCCCCCCCCCTTCCCCAAAAAATGACACACCAGTACAAAGAAAAAACAAGGTACGAAATGTCTCTCACACTGGTTACTACATCTCAGCCTCCCCCACCTCCTCCCCCACCTCCTCCCCCATCTCCTCCCTCACCTCCTCCCCCACCTCCTCCCTCACCTCCTCCCCCACCACCGTCTTCACTCCTGTCTCCTTCCCTCCGTGGTCTCCAAGCAGTGTTTTTTCTTCTGCTTGGTACAAGTCCTCATCTTCAACGTCTCTAGTCTGCCACAGCTCGGCTACGTCACTTCAAATGCGCGAGGAGCAGGCAGTGCACTTCTTCTCCTTCCTCCCTTCCTCTTCCTCTTCCTCCCTCTTTCATTCCCCCTCTCGCTCTCTCGCACTCATCCCCGGCTGTCTGTGTTTCTATTTCTAGCACTTACATATTCCGTTTGATGAACGAGTGTGTGTGTGTGTGTGCGTGCGTACTGGTGCCTGTCAGCATCGCTTCAGATGGGGCACACAGGTAGGCCTAATTAGAGAGCACAGACAAGTTGATGGAGTGGGTGTGAGAGAGAGAGAGAGAGAGAGAGAGAGAGAGAGAGAGAAGCAGACAGACATTCCCATTTCGGAGGCTAACCCCCATGATGTCATAAGACCCAGACTTCCAAATAACAGTCCAGTTGTTTACCCCCCTTACCCCTGTTTCATATCTTTCACCCTTTCATCCATCTCCTCCATCCAGCTCGCCATCCACTGTACACACAGTGATCAGCCACCGACAGACAGGCATCAGTCACAGCCTCACCCAGAGCCTCCCATCCAGACCGCCTCCCACACAGGTAACACACAGGCAACACACACCTGGTCACGCCTCTGTCAGGGGCCCGGGTGGAGGAAGAGGAGGGAGGAGGGGGATGAAGAGGGAGGAGGAAGAGGAATTGACAATCCCTCGACCAGGGTACCGTAGTGGCAAAATGATTGACACGGCCATTTTTCCAATCCACCCTCTGATCTCTCTCTTATTTTTTATTTTTTTTGGGGGGGGGGTGTTGGGGTGGGGGGGGGGGGGGAGGGGGGGGGTTAAAAGTTTTCTTTTAACGTCAAGTGACGAGAAAGGGGGGGGGGGGGGGTGTAATTTGCGAATCCCCCGCTGCTAAACACACCCTGATCCACAGCTCATGTCGACGATGAAAACTTTAGCAAATGTGTCTTGTGTCTGCTTGTGTTATAGCTTTCAATGTTTGGTTGTTTTCTAGTTTACTACTGCCTGATATCATGGTATAGGAGCCAGAGCTTGAACTGGTACCAGTCTGCCATTTTGTTTTAATAGTACTACAGATTAAAAACCTAGTGGACTACAAGTTATGTCTTGGGAGACTTTGGGACTGAGAGACTCTGTTGTTGCAGCCTTGAACTCACTGAAAGCTCTGAAAGAGAGAGAAAAACCCGGAGGGTCGGAAAAGCCAAATGGACCTACAACATTCGCCACCGTTTTGCTTCAGGATTAGCAAAGTGGGAGTATCGTCGAGGGTATTTCCTGTTTCCTGTCCACGGTCCATTTGCCCCTCAAGCCTCAGTGAAACTGTTTTATACGCGTACTCTGTCGACAAGAGGAGCTGGTTGGCTGAGAGAGAAGGGGCGGTACCACCGCCGCAACACAAGAGGAGCTGGTTGGCTGAGAGAGAAGGGGCGGTACCACCGCCGCAACACAAGAGGAGCTGGTTGGCTGAGAGAGAAGGGGCGGTACCACCGCCACAACACACACCAAGACAGAAACTGGAGAGAAACGGCAACAAACTATTTCCTTTTCCGTCTTACTTTTCCTTGTCTGATTTCGAAGCTTCTAACACCAGGGGGCGCCGCAGTGGGAGAACTCAGCAGAGCCACCCCCCCCCCCCCCCACCCTCCCTTGCACCAATGGAAGCACCAGCCACCAGAGGTCATGCACAGAGGTCATAGAGAGACGCACGTCCGGCTAAAGAGGGGCATAACTGTACATTTTTAAGTGTAACAAAACAAACAGACAAAAATATTTGTAAATATTACGTTTCTTGTTTGTTTTATGAGTGAATGAACGATATTTAGTTGGTGACAATTCTCAGACAACAGGTGCAAGTTCATGAGAGGGGAATTCCTCTGTAGGTCTCATCTCAACATGACATCAGACAGCTCACTGTTTTCTTTCTGTGGACCCATTCCAAGGGTTCTCCTCGTACGCTAGCTTCCGGTTCTGTTAGTTCTGCTGCGTTCTGGCCGTACACGCGTAGACAAACAGTATAGATCGTGGTCGGTGATTCTGAACAGCGTAATTAATGAGTGACGCGTATGTAGCATCATAACGACTTGTCATCCAGTCCAATCAAGCACCAAGTAGCAGGGATTCATCGCCACCCTGTGGCTCTCCTGGGAAATGCGGGCTTTTCAACCCAGTTCACAAAGCCGAGGGTACGGCATAGGGAATTCTAGGGCCGTTTTCTACAGTACGTGGTCAGATATCGTCACCCGCGATGCAGGAAACTCCCTCCCCTTGGCGTACGCCAGAGTTCAGACTCTGTTCAAGCAGGAAGTCTGAGGCTGGAGTTGAACCTGCAGCTGCAGTCTCATTGGTGGAACCATGAGGGCTTTTTCACAACCTAAGATGCCTCAGATCCACACTGGAGATCACACTAGCGGCTCCGATGTCCCAGCCGGTACACTGTGTTACAACGTGTGCGTGTGCCCATTAACAGTAGTGCTGTACCTCTTTATGATGGGGTGGTTGTTTGTATGCGTGTTTTTGCATGTGTAATTGTACACACGTGTGTGTGTGTGTGCGTGCGTGTGTGTGAGAGTGATGTAGAAAGACAGGAAGACGATTGGTCTATCGTATATATAGTCCCATTTTATTAAAGCCCTAATTCATTGGCAGATTTAGTAGTATCCTTAAAATTCATACTTTAACAACAAACGAACAAACAAAAAACATTTGACCTGACCAAATGAAATCCATATTGGATTTTAATGTGCTATTGCTCATAATCGTACCTTGAAGAAATGGGTTTCAGCGTGGTGTAGTGACCTACATTTTATTTGTCCTTTTAACTGATATAAACTGTGTTTTCTCATTACAGCAGTTTAAATGTAGATCTGGCACACCTCGGCCAAAACTATGGGTTACCTAGCAACCAGGTCAGTTACACTGACGCACATCCTTCTAAAAATGAAACTTATCATCCTTATTATGTCAAAACTCCCCCCCCCCCCCCCTTGGATATGCGACACACCCTTAAACTAGACGTCTGTTTTGTCTGCTTAGAAAATTTGCACCTGTTGTCTAGTTTTTACTTTCTTTGCTGAATTCAGAAACCCAAGACTGGAGATGAAGAACAATGTTAATAATGAAGTAAAAAAAAAAAATATGATTATTATGAAGAAGAAGAATAAGAAAAAAAAAGATAAACTTATATAAATAAGGTGATGATATTTCTGTTTACTTTTAGAAGTTATTACACACTGTATATGCTGTGATTCTGATACGGAGCTCATTAAAGACAGTCTTCATAGCCAGGTGGGGGACTTTGACTATTTTTTCATTCTTGCAACTCATTTTCAGTTCAAAGTTTCTTCTGAATATAACAAATTATTAGAATGAAACATTCAAATGATAAAGATTAATTTAACATTTGATGTTTTCCTTGAGTGGGATAAAGGTTTTTTTTTCATTAAGAGTTACATCAACAAACAGTGTGACTTGCAAAACATTTTATTGCATTGATAGCAGGGGAGCACAGTTGATAAAAGTGGATAAAGAGACTACAATATAGTTCAGATAAACGTCAGTTTATCAGAAAGAAAAAAACAGAATGTTTTCTCTCTAACTTTGTCTTTATGTTATTTTCTTGATGTCTAAGTATATGAAAAAGAGCATTGCTAAAAATATATATAAATGGCCATGGCATGCAGTGCATACAAACCACAGAAGAATTCTCACAGTTCATTAAGAACATGCAGACGAGAGTGATCTTTGACCTCTCCTCCAGCCATTTTCTGCTTCCTAACAAAGGTCAGAGGGTCAAGCTGGCTCTGACCAGCCCTGATCTGAGACAGGAGCTCGCTGGTGACGTTGAGGGAGTGGCGAGAGGTGTAGAGGTCACGGAGGTCATGGGTCATGCCGGAGGGGACATGTTCGCTACAGGTGGGGCCCCCCAGGCCCGGCGCACACTTGACCGTGTAGGAGAAGAAGATGGTGCCGTGGTTCATGGGGCACATCTCATCGTGGGAGCCCCGTTTGAGGGTAACGCTGCAGGTGCCCAGCAGGTCGTTCCACCCCTTCCACCAGTTTTTGTCCTCATCCCACCCCTCCACCTTCAGCTGGCTGTCCTTGGAGACCTTTCCCAAGTTCATGCCCATGTCAAACTCTTCGTTCCAGCAAGGGTTGTCGTTGTCCTGTATCACACGTGTTTGTTTTGCCGTGGTACCCATGAGTACCTTGACAAAGGCGTCGGTCTTTGAAAGGTTGTCACCCCATAAACCTGTAGCGTGCTTCACCTTGATGGTTAAGTGGGCTAGACCTCTCTCCTGGGGGCAGCACTGACTGGTTGTCTGCTGGTTGTCATGGCAGACACACTGGCAGGGGTCTCGGGCGCTGGGGGTGGAGGAACCTGTGCACTTGTCAGAGCAGCGCAGCACCAGGGCGTTCTCCAGGATGTAGTCCTCCACCGCCCTCTTCAGCGCCTCCCTCTTCTTCTCATGCCTCACCAGTCGGTGCAGAGGAGACATGGAATGGGCGATGATTTCAGGGGTGCTTTTCAACGTCCCCAGCCAGTTAGCAAAGGCTTCGCCCCCTTTATTCGTGAAGAGCAGGTCAGAGGAGCCATCCGATTGGCCACCGATCACCTGGGTGAACCTATCTTTGAAGATGTTGTGGAAACTCTCTTTGGTGTCACGTTTCTGCTGGTCCTGCTTGCAGAACTTGGACTCCGTTTTGACGTTGACTGTCCCGGTGCCCGTGCCCACGGAGGCTTCAGCGTCCAGGCAGTCCTTGACCTCTTCCTCTTTGTAGCCGTCCAGCGCCGCCTTGCACACGCTCAGCGAGGTGACGCTCTTCACCCGGCCCCCCAGCTGGACCTTGTGGATGAAGTGAGTTCCGAAGGTGTTCAGGAAGTGCTTGTACTCAGGCTTGCTGCGGTCGGTGTAGAGCGGGGGGAGGTTTTTCAAGCAGCGGGAGAACTCTGGGTGAAGGGGCGGGTCCTCTTTCAGACGATAGCTGCAGAGGGAACACACAGCCGATCACACGAGTGCTATTACGAGCCAATCGCACGAGTGCTGTTATCGCCAACATATGATTCACATCTCTAAACTTCTACCTGCTAAGAGCAGGTATTTCTCATAAATGAAATGGTGATGTAATGGAAACAGAAATAGTACCTGACTCACACAGACTCACCTGTAATAGGAGCAGTGCACATCCTGCTTGATGAAACTGTACTTGTCTTCTTTAGACTTGGCCATCACCAACTTGGCCACCTTGGAATGAGTCCCACCCACCTGGACGGAGACCTTGGCCTTGGGGGTATGGATGTCCAAACCCACCTTCCAGCTGGCGTCCACCTCGCTGTGGCTGTCCTTGACGAAGCTCTCGCTGGACTCGTACACGCTGCTGGAAACGCTCATGTGACACTGATGCAAAGAGCGCCAGTCCACCACTGCTGCAGGGAGCTTCTGGTTGCTTCCGTCCATGTATGGGTTAACACACAGGGTGCAGCCCCCATCCTCATCTCTCTTCCAGGTGTCCATGTCGATCACATAGGCCTGTTTGCGCTCCATGGTGACCACGTCAAAGCCCTCGCCGGCCAGGTTGGTTCCCGGAGCCGTAGGGGTCTTCTTGCACTCTGCTGCTTGACCTGTGGTGCAGGAGAGCTGGGCAGGCGGCAGGAAGGCCCCCCACAGCCACAGGACAACCAGGGCTACATGGATTCCTGGAGTGGAGAGAACGATGCGAAAGATTAGGGTAATTACCTCAATTAAATGGCTGCTATCTTGTCGGAATCTGTTTGTATTCTGACATTTACAAATAGCTGCCTGTTTAACTGTGTGAATGTGTGTATTTTCACCACTAGATGGGGTTATTTCACTGGAACGATGACCTCATTGCACAATTTGTGTTGTTCTTTTAGTACTTAGTACACATTTTGTCCATGTTCAAGCTTTTGTATTTATTTATTATACTTGACACTCATCTTTACAGTTTTGATCAGTTATTTCCACCTTTTCACCTGTTGGTTCGACATACAGTACTTATGTGTTTGCAACGTATGTTTCACTTTCATTTCTTTGTAATCTTTGCTGTTTCCTCTCAGGGATGGATACAGCAGCAACCATGTGACGCATCAACCTCACAGTTCACTTCCATCTCTATAGATTTCTTAATTTTCGGAAATTTTCTCCAAAAATTTGTAGAATTTCAAAGCCCTCAGATAAAGAAGAACCTCTCTCACAAACCATTTATCTAAATATAAAACCTCACAACATCCGATAGACGAAGCAGAACATATAATAGTTTGCGACCCTAAATGACCTTGTCTACGTGAAAACATGTTCTTCTACTCCGACCAATCAGCATATGAAATGACATGGAGCACAGATTCCTCACCAAACATATCCGAGATGCTGAGGGACTGGATGATGAAGATGTGATGAAGATGACAGTGAAAATGGTTGTTAGGATGTTACTGTGTGGCTGTCTGTCGACAGAGAGGCAGATTGGTTGACAGCACTTAATATACAGTCACTGCAGTCCCACTGGGTGTGTGTGAGTGTGTGTGTGTGTGTCATGCTGTGGAGTGTGAAAGACATCAAGCTCAAGGTGTGATCGGGTGGTCGGAGGTTTTGGCTATGCAGCCTCCTAAAAGGCTGCTTTGTTTCCTGCTAAATGTAACCGTATTAATAGTGAACTACAGTGGGTTGTTGAAGTGCATTTAGAGAGGCTCAGTAAACTTATTTTTAAGTTATTAAACTTGTTTTTAAGGCCTCTTTGCGCATATGTACATGTTTATCTTTCTTTGAATGCATCACACATTCCTATACTCGGTGTGCTTTCTATCATGTCGGTCCAACCAACCAATAGAACGACTTATCCTCCCCTGATAATGCAAACCAGCCATCCAATGGAATCTCTCATGGCTAAATGCCACTTTGCATATTCAAACCTTTCCTGACCTGGCCAGTCTTTCTCACTCTGAGCGGTGTCGAGTCAGCACACGTGTTTACGTATCACCTCCACGCACAGGTCTTAAGCTGCTTGACACGCTGGGTTGCAACCCAGGTTTGGATGTGTCATCCTGGGGTCTGTCTCCTGACCCTCCTCCTGGTGACGGGGGCTCTGGAGGGGAGGGCCAGCGTCTCGGAGAGCTTCAGAGATTGCAGCCAGTTCTTCTACATGCGGAGCCCGCCGGCTGGTGTCCAGGGGGGAGGAGGGCTGAGGAAGATCTGCCAGCGATACGCATCCAGGCCTCGCTACGCCACCCTGTACGACGCCAGCCGCCGCCTCCCTCTCTACTCCGCCTACACCTTCAAGAAGTCGGACGGGAAGAGGAGGATGGACACGCCCTGGATGTACGAACCACAGGTAGGCTCTTCGTAACACACAAACACACACACGCTTAACAAACTAGGTCATACATGACCTTGCCGAGCTGATATTATGTAGACAAAGAACCTTTTTTTTTTTCATCCATCCGTGAGTCACGTGACATGGCTATCCTGACAGCTAGCGTCCGACAGCGAGGCAGGGGAGATGAGGGTTCTGCCCCCTATGGACGCCCCCGCCCTCCTGATAGAGCAGAGCCAGGCCGTTCTGTCCGACTACACGGATGCGGTTGAGTACGAGCGCGGCCCCCTGAACCCCGACCAGCACCAGTCTGACCCCGACGACAAGTCCTCCACCTACACCCTCACCAACACCGTCCCCCAGGTCAGCGACTTCCTGGACGCTTCTTGGAGCCCATACCTGGACCTCGTACGTCGCCGCCTCAACAACTTCTGCCGGGGCCCGGCTTTCATGGTCGCCGGGGCGACCGTATCCGGGGTGACCCTCCGCCGAGGGGGCGAGGACCGGCTGGCCATCCCCAAGCACCTGTGGCTGGCCTACTGCTGCCCACGGTTCGACCGGAACTCCCCCTATGAGGTGCGCTTCATGTTCCCCAGCTACGGGGGCTACGCCCTCAACCAGAAGGAGGGATACAAGGTGCAGGAAGTGTCGCTGAAGAACCTGGAGAGCTTCCTGAAGACCCAGGCTGACATGGACAACGACCTGACCATCTTCTATGGAGGCTGTGTGTCAGAAAACCCCTGGAAGAAAAAGAGAAGAGCTACTTGAGGTGTGGGCAAGCATGGCTGCCTGTGACAGCGTACACGAGAATGTGATTGGTTGGCACTTACACTACCGTTCAAAAGTTTAGGGTCACATTGAAATGTCCTTATTTTTTAAGGAAAAGCACTGTACTTTTCAATGAAGATAACTTTAAACTAGTCTTAACTTTAAAGAAATACACTCTATACATTGCTAATGTGGTAAATGACTATTCTAGCTGCAAATGTCTGGTTTTTGGTGCAATATCTACATAGGTGTTTAGAGGCCCATTTCCTGCAACTATCACTCCAGTGTTCTAATGGTACAATGTGTTTGCTCATTGGCTCAGAAGGCTAATTGATGATTCGAAAACCCTTGTGCAATCATGTTCACACATCTGAAAACAGTTTAGCTCCTTACAGAAGCTACAAAACTGACCTTCCTTTGAGCAGATTGAGTTTCTGGAGCATCACATTTGTGGGGTCAATTAAACACTCAAAATGGCCAGAAAAAGAGAACTTTCATCTGAAACTCAACGGTCTATTCTTGTTCTTAGAAATGAAGGCTATTCCATGCGAGAAATTGCTAAGAAATTGAAGATTTCCTACAACGGTGTGTACTACTCCCTTCAGAGGACAGCACAAACAGGCTCTAACCAGAGTAGAAAAAGAAGTGGGAGGCCGCGTTGCACAACTAAACAAGAAGATAAGTACATTAGAGTCTCTAGTTTGAGAAACAGACGCCTCACAGGTCCCCAACTGGCATCTTCATTAAATAGTACCCGCAAAACACCAGTGTCAACATCTACAGTGAAGAGGCGGCTGCGGGATTCTGGGCTTCAGGGCAGAGTGGCAAAGAAAAAGCCATATCTGAGACTGGCCAATAAAAGAAAAAGATTAAGATGGGCAAAAGAACACAGACATTGGACAGAGGAAGACTGGAAAAAAGTGTTGTGGACGGATGAATCCAAGTTTGAGGTGTTTGGATCACAAAGAAGAACGTTTGTGAGACGCAGAACAAATGAAAAGATGCTGGAAGAATGCCTGACGCCATCTGTTAAGCATGGCGGAGGTAATGTGATGGTCTGGGGTTGCTTTGGTGCTGGTAAGGTGGGAGATTTGTACAGGGTAAAATGGATTCTGAATAAGGAAGGCTATCACTCCATTTTGCAACGCCATGCCATACCCAGTGGACAGCGCATGATTGGAGCCAATTTCATCCTACAACAGGACAATGACCCTAAACACACCTCCAAATTGTGCAAGAACTATTTAGAGCAGAAGCAGGCAGCTGGTATTCTATCGGTAATGGAGTGGCCAGCGCAGTCACCAGATCTGAACCCCATTGAGCTGTTGTGGGAGCAGCTTGACCGTATGGTACGCAAGAAGTGCCCATCCAACCAATCCAACTTGTGGGAGCTGCTTCTGGAAGCGTGGGGTGCAATTTCTCCAGATTACCTCAACAAATTAACAGCTAGAATGCCAAAGGTCTGCAATGCTGTAATTGCTGCAAATGGAGGATTCTTTGACGAAAGCAAAGTTTGATGTAAAAAAAATCTTATTTCAAATACAAATCATTATTTCTAACCTTGTCAATGTCTTGACTCTATTTTCTATTCATTTCACAACATATGGTAGTGAATAAGTGTGACTTTTCATGGAAAACACAAAATTGTTTGGGTGACCCCAAACTTTTGAACGGTAGTGTAGAGTAATGCTACGTTTACTTGTGACAAGCGTTGAACACTAACTTCAAATGATCGCTATGAACTTCATTAGATAAACTTCGCATGAACCATAAGCTATTATAATTGTATGATTGTCAATATTTTAGAGGACAGCGTGTGGAAGATGTATTTTTTTTTAAGTCCTCAAAATGTAGAACCGTGAATGAATAGACAGGATCTGAGCTGTGAAGACACTGAGGATTACCCACCAACGAACACAGATCAAGGCGACTGAAGGAAAAGAGTTTCTATGCATCTTCATCAAAGAGCAGATCTACTGTCACTGAAGCCTGTTGTATTGTCTGAAACCCTGTATCTCTCATCATGCTGGACAGGAAATTACTGCGCTTGTCCAGACAGATGCATAGAACTGAGAAATCAGTCAAATATACTGTATGTGAACCTATGCTGACTAGTGGAGATGTAGTCTGCTGCTTACTGACTTGAATCTTAAAGAATCAAATGTCACGTAGCTCAGCGGTTAAAGGCGTCAGGCTAGTGATCGGAAGGTCGCGAGTTCGCTTCCTGGCTGTGGCAACATGATGTTGTGTCCTTGGGCAAGGCACTTCACCCTACTTGCCTTGGAGGGAAATGTCCCTGTACTCTGGATAAGAGCGTCTGCTGAATGACTCAAAGTAAATGTGATTAGTTAAGAGGGCTGTAAGCTTCATGCGACAGGCCAGTCACACAGACGTGGAAACCCACGAGTGACTCATAAGAAAACTAGACCCAGAACCAGATGGACAGAATGTTTCTTGTGGGTTGGAAAACAAAACCGATGTCATGTGACTTCCTTTGACTTCCTTTGTGCAACCTGAGCACAGCTGAAGCTGAGGTCAGCTGGGGGTCAACAGGACAATCACAGGAATGACAGGGTTTCCATTCGGAACATCCACATTTAACATTTATTCATTAAGCAGACGCTTTCATCCAAAGCGACTTACAGCAAGTACAGCGACATTCTCCCTGAGGCAAGTAGGGTGAAGTGCCTTGCCCAAGGACACAACATCACATAGCCACAACCGGGGTTCGATCTCACAACCTTCCGATCATGAGGCCAACACCTTAAACCGCTGAGCCATCTGACTCCCCTTGGGCCATCTGACCCCCCTACATCCACATGTTATCAGCTGTTTAACTCATGAGCTGAAGAACCACAAGACCTTGCCACTGGCATCCAGGCGATCTTAGTGGAATTAGGGCCAGGTGTGCCGGGACGGAGGAGGGCGGAGCTTAGCTTTTTGCATACTCAGTCTAGATTAGAGAGCCAACGTTCAGAGTCGGGTCTGGGGTTTCACTGATATCCACTGGACCCACGAGCTCTGGACGTTCCTCCAGGGCACATGCTGGACAGAGAGAACATTCTGGAAATCAGCTACGTTCATCCTTTCATTCGGCCGTCCGTTCGTCCATCCAGCCTTTACATCCATCCTTTTCATCCATCCGAACTCCATCTCTTCCTCCACGTCCATCCGTGTACCTTCCTAATGGGCATGACCTCTGTCTGGGAGCGGCGGGCGGCGGCCTGGTTGCTGGTCGCCGTGGCGACGGCGGGGGTGCGGGCCACGGTGGAGAAGGAGCTGTCCCCGGAGTGCCGCGAGTTCCTGTACATGGGCGCGGCGCCGGTGGTGGTGGAGCGCCACGCCCTCCAGACCATCTGCCAGCGCTTCAACAACCGCGCCCGCTACGTCACGCTGTACGACACCACCAACCACGTGCCCGTGTACTCCGCCTACACCTTCAAGCGCTCCGACGGCGAGAAGAGGATGGACGTTCCCTGGATGTACGAACCTCAGGTATTTCTCGGTCGATTATTTTCATCCGCTGACTTTTTTCTTGTCAGTGGACCACTGTCTCCTTGTTGGACTTCCTGTCTCGTCGGACTTCCTGTCTTCTCTGTCCTCCAAGCTGTCCACCTTGTCCGACACCGGCGAGATGCAGCCGTTCCCGCTCGGCTACATGCACATGAACTTTGAGGACGCCCAGGCTGTGTTGGATGACTACTCTAACGCCGTCCTGTACGAGAGGGGCCAGCTCAACCCTGACGAGCACCAGGCCAGCCTTGGGGACAAGGCTGCCACCTACACCCTCACCAACGTGGTGCCACAGGTCCATGACGCATCGATACACAACAATACACTGCCATACTTATACAACCTGGGTCCATACTAAATCAGGGGCCTCGTTTATAAACTAGACCAGGACTTACTAGACTGGTCCTGCTTAATCTAGACTAGACTGACCCCAACCAGAACAGTCCTGATGAGATCTCTCCTCACCAGTACATGCTGGATGAGAATAGTCCTGACTAGAATGGACCTGACCACACTTTAATGAACCAGACCAGACCAAACGAAAACACCATTGATAACTGTTGATTCGTCTTCTGGTCTTCCATTGTTTAACCTCCGCTCACTCCAACCCTCCCTGGGTCCAGGTCCACGTGTTCGGGGACAGTCCTTGGAAGGAACAGGAGCATGCGGTCCGCAGACGCCTCAACAACTACTGCCGCGGCACGGCTTACGTGGTCACTGGGATCACCACGTCGGGGAACATGATTCGCAGACACAACGTGGATCGTGTGGCGATCCCCACCTACCTGTGGTCGGCCTACTGCTGCGTCAACTACGACCGCAACGCCCCCTATGATGAACGCTACAAGTTCCCGGCCTTTGGCCACTACGCCCTCAATGACAAGGATAACAACCAGGTCTTGGAGATGTCTGTGAAGAAGTTGGAGGAGTTCCTGAAGAAGTCCACCTACGTGGACAAAAGCTTCCAGATCTTTCTGGATGACTGTGTGCCCCCAGGTTCTGCTCTGGCCTAGGGCCTCACAGTGTCTAATCTTGGGTGTATGAGTACAAAGCCCTGACCGGATCTCACCATCCACGATTGCGTCACATGTTATCCTGTGGGTGCTGTCAATCATGCCTGGTCTAATAAAGTTGGTTCAATATAGACTTTTGGATTGTTTCACTCGAGATCGTGTCACTGCTGTGAAGTGTAGGCGGACCACAAGAGCAGTCACTTCAAGAGAACCAGTTCATGCAGTGTAAACCCTTGTGGGTCTGAAAGTTGTGAACTGCAAAGACCACAAAGCACCAGTTGACACCTACCCACACCCCATGTGGTTGTAAACAGGAAGTTACCTTAATTAGCTATTCAAGCTGATCTCAGCGTTGGTGGAGATGACTAATCATGTTTCCGAGCTTTATCTGAAGACGAATCTAGTTTCTAGCTAGTTTCTCTCGCTTGTCCAGGGACAAGTGACTCATTCAAGCAAAGTTGAAGTATTTGAAAATACTTCAGGTGTCATTTAACCTAGTGGGTGTCTCCTTACATGTAACAAAGTCTGATTGGCATCTGTCTACTTCTCAGGTGAAAAGCAGCATTGTAGTAATGCAGAAAGGCTGTAGAAGGACCTGGTCATCGAATCAAAATGTATTTCTATAAGTCAAGCTCTCCTTAATGCAGTCTGGCACTGACAACATCATGATGTCCAGAGAAGAGAGGTCTATGTCAAGGATAATCAGTAGAACAAGGTGTGAAGGGGGGGGAGGGATTTAAGACTTATTCCAGCCTGTGCTTGGCACATTGAAAGCTACTGTCATGGGTTTATCTGCTGCGGAGGCTGAGGCCTGATAACGTTCACTAGCCTTTACACTTTGAATACATGGAAACTAGGACTTGATATAGTGAGTGTGCCGAGGCTGTGAGGTAGGTGGTACAACAAGGCACGAACGCTCGGACAGAGAAGAAGTAGCCAGTTAGACATCTCAAGTCATAGGTGTGTGTCTGTGAAAAAGAAAGGGGGGAACGTTAAAAAACGGAGGAGTTGAGACAAGCAGAAAGAGAAGAGAGAGAGAGAGAGAGAGAGAGAGAGAGGCAGAGAGAGGGAGGGAGCTATAGCATCGTCATGAGGAGGCACACTTCCGTCTCCGTCTCGTCCGTGGCCGTCCTGGCGTTGCTGGCCTGTGTGCGGGAGGCCAGGGCCGGCGTGGTGGAGGACTTCAACCACGTGGAGCGCTGCAAAGACTCCCTCTACATGGGCACCCCGCCGAGAGGCTACCTGACCAGCCCGCTGAAGAAGATCTGCCAGCGCTACGAGGAGAAGCCCTGCTTCGTCACGCTCTACGACCCCCACAAACGCATCCCTGTGTATTCGGCCTACACCTTCAAGAAGACCGACGGGGAGAAGAGAGTGGACTTTCCCTGGATGTTTGAGCCACAGGTTAGTGCGAGGGAGTCAGGGTGGCTCAGCGGGTTGAGGCTCGCGATCGGAAGGTTGCGAGTTCGATTCCCGGCCTGGATACATGACGTTGCGTCCTTAGGCAAGGCACTTCACCCTGCTTGCCTTAGGGGGAATGTCCCTGTACTTGCTGTAAGCTGCTCTGGATAAGAGAGTCTGCTAAATGTAAATGTAGTGCGTCTGCATGTGCACCCTATTATGACATCTTCTATGGAAGGTTTGAATATTGCTCAATTGTATTCATGTTCAACTGAAGGATGAAGTTAATGGGAGTTGTCACACCCTGGTGTTGAACGCAGAGATAATTAAATAGCCGCAGCAGGCAAATTGAGAAGTTAAAGGAGATAAGCTGCTTGTGAAGGACTTGTGAGTTTGCGTTTCAATAAGGTATTGTTGTCAGATCCACTCTCGTCGCGAGCTTTGCAAATTGAAACTGTATGAATGTGCAGGCCTGCTAAATGAATTCTGTGGATGTCAGTGAATTTTCGTTTACACGGGTGCCAAAATGTGCCTTGACCAATTCTGAGAACGAGGGAGAATGATGAGCCTTTAATACAAATCAGGGCCAACAAAGACGACCGTATTCGCCTGAGATAAATGTTTCGTGGATAGTCCTGCGTCAGCACTTAACGAATATCTCTTCTCCTATATGTATCTCTGCTATCCATCTCCAACTTCTCTCCCTGTTCCTTTCTCTCCATTCCTCTGGCACTCTTTTACCTACCCTTCCCATCTCCGCGTCCCCTCTTCTCTCTTTCCCTCTCTTCCCCCCCCCTCTCTTTTCCTTCCATCCCCATCCTTTTGTTCTCTCCCTTCCTTCCCCCTAGCTGGCTTCAGAGAAGGGCAGCAACAACATGGAGCCCTTCCCCCAGTCCGCACACATGCACATGAACTTCGAGGACACCCAGGCGGTCCTGGAGGACTACGCTGACGTGGTCCAGTACGAGCGCGGCCACCTCAACCCAGACGAGCACCAGGACGACCCGGTGGACAAGGCTTCCACCTACACCCTCACCAACGTGGTACCCCAGTTCAGGGAGTTCAGCATAGGGCCCTGGGCCGAGCACCAGGACGTCATCCGCAAACGGCTCAACAACTACTGCCGAGGGAGGGCCTACGTGGTCACGGGGGTCACGACCTCAGGGAACATGATCCGCCGCGATAACCTGGACCGCGTGGCGGTTCCGGAGTACATGTGGTCGGCGTACTGCTGCGTGGAGTACGACCTGAACGCGCCCTACTTCGTGAGGTACAAGTTCCCCGTGTTCGGGGCGTACGGGCTGAACGACCGCGTCAACAACCACATGGTGGAGGTTCCCCTGAAGAACCTGGAGAAGTTCCTCAAGAGTCGCATGGACGTGGATAAGAACTTCCAGATCTTCTACAACGACTGTGTGCATGACCTTTAAGTTGTGTGCTCATATAGGGGCCCACGTACTAAAACCTGAAAATGCACACATTCTTTGTGTGAAATGCTGTTAGATCATGCAATTAAAAATAACTCAATTTAAAAAAATTTAATCCTTTATTGAGTTGTGTCTTGATTTGTTGGTGTGAGAAAGTTTAACTACCCAAAAGGAATTCCTTTGACAGTTAAAACAAGGGTGTTGATCAAAATTAAAGGGAGCTGATGAGGACAACACGGTAGGAATATTAATTGTGTTGGTTTGTTACAGTAATATCGTGTTTTTCAGGCGGTGCCATTTTATTTGTCCACAAGATGGCAGTGTCATCACACTCGTACTAGCAGATAGTGAGGTTCTGTTTTCAAGTGCCTCACAATCTGCCTCATAACACTTATGCTAATTCTGCATTCATCACAAAACACAATCATTTTACACTGATACTTTACTGACATTCCCCAAAACAACATAGTTCCTGTCTACAAACACCAGGTCATTTCCTGGAAGTCTGAGGCAAACAGAGGTTATAGAAGGAACTTTGATCCAGAGTGGACACTTTCTTCCAGGAAACCCACCCCCGGCCTTGCACCTCAGTCCTGCCTAAAGGAGGGCCGTGGTAGTGGGGGTCCATCACCAGCAGGTAGCTCCCCTGTCCTCCCGTACACACCCCCAGGATCCCCTTGGAGGAATTATCCCTGTCCCCACCCATCATAACTGGGGACCCGTGGGTCTGGAAGTGCTGATAGAGTTCCTCCACCGCCTTCCCCTCCAGCTCAGCCCCTCCCCCCCGGATGTGAACCACCCTGCACGGCACGTCGTAGAAATAGTCCAGCGCCAGAGCCGCCTCGAAAGTTCCTATCCACTCCCTGGATCTGGAGAACGATCTGGGCTTGTCTCCCATCTCCACCAGGGCTTGTTGGATCTCAGGGAGGCTGGGAGGAGGGGGTCTGCCGCTGTGGTCCTTAGGCTGGGTCCAACTCAGACGCAGCCAGGAGGAGATGGTCTGGACAGTGCGGTAGCCGCAGCCCCAGCCCCGGTCATCTTGCCCGTCACAGCCGTAGTGGTAATAATGACACTCCCCTGATATCACAGAGGATTTGATGATGTCGCTGTCTGGAAGTGGCTTTGGAAGTCCAGACTGAGGGTTCATCAGCAGAGACTCTGTCCAGTCAGATGGATATTTGTGTTCATTTATTTCATCCGTCCTCTCTCCCCAGTCTATGTCCTGATCTGATCCTCCAAGTTTCAGATCCACCTTCTTCTTGTCACCCATGTCAAATCATTTCTTTAGTTAGCACTGTAAAGACATATTGGGAGTGTATATTCAGCACTAAGTCTAGACTGAAGTTCACTGTTAAAGCCACGCAAACGCTTGCGGTGCTGATACAAAATACGTCCCCCTGTAAACAAGGGATTGTGGTGTTTAGTTCCGCTCTAGTCTCAGTTCAGATGGATTAAGATTAATTCTAATTAGATTGATCTGATGCGCACCTGCAATCAGATGCCAATTAATTGCATTTCACCAAACATCGTCTAACATATACGGTGAGGGTGGGCTACACGCATGTAAACCGTCATAACTCAATTCTGACATTTAAACTGACCTTAACTGCAAATATAACGCATCAGTTGGAAACATGATCGCACATTTAGATAGTATTTTTATTTATTTCTGATTATAAATTCTCGTTTACGCTCGGACATGGTTGGAAATCGATACACCTCGAGGTTATTCCTACCGATTTACACGGAATTGCCTCCAGCCCGAAGTTTGTTCCGACTCAATCCCTAAATTCTAACAGACTTCAGAATGTCGTTGACCCAGAGGTGAAAGAAATGAAAGTCGACGGTAAGGAATGTAGAAAAGCCAACTAATACTATATATTTTCCTATGGGTCTTTTATCAGAATCAGAATCGGTTTTTATTCGCCATGAATGTTTACACATACAAGGAATTTACTTCGACATAACCTGCCATGGCACTATAAACAGCGAAAAGTGTGTGAAATATAAACATGTGAAAAGAGTAGACCTTCTTGTGTGAGCTTAACATAAAGCCTGTTACAGGTGATTGGTGACTGTTTGGTGATGGACACCTGACACTTACAATCAGAGAAACAAGAACAGTCATACCTATAGAGTGCCACTATAGAAGGTGGGACCAATTGCAATTGCCATTGTTATTGCTATTGTTATGTTATTGTCATTATGTATATTACCCTGCAAGTCTGTGTGCTGTACTTTACCCTGCTGCTGTTGTGAACTGCAATTTCCACCTCCTGGAGGACAAATAAAGGTTCATCTAATCTAATCTAATCTAACCTTGCTTTGGGACTTTCATGGTCAATACTGTTGATGCCAATGATGCAAATGTTATACTTTACATTCCATGATCCATGTTTCTCATTCCCAGCTGATGGTTAGCTTGGGTAAGATGAATGAGTTCCTGTGTTGAGGGATCTAGTGTAATTCTCGTGTGACAGCCAAGAAGAGGAGAGTTTTCACATAAAGGTCTTTCTAAACTAGGCTGAATGGTATACCGTTGGCTTTCTGTTTTCCAGATGACTGGAGCTCTCCCCCCCCCCCCCCCCCCCCCCCCCCCGCAGTTCCTCTGTCTACCAGCAGGGGGAGCCAGTGTTCCCGGAGGCCAGCATGAAGGCACCCCTTCACCCTCCGCCAAGGCTCCTGACTGATAACTGCGTGGCTGCAAGGTCAGACTGGGCACTGATCGCTGCTGTGTTAAGTCATTTAAACCCTGCAGTTGTGAGCTGGTCTAACAGGTTCTTGTGTGTCTGGTGTTCAGATGGGGAGCGCTGGAGGAGGACGATGGTGTGTGTCCGTGTGTCTGCCACAGTGGAGACAGTTCAGGAAGCCAAGAGCACGACGCAAGCCCACCTGGACACAGGTGACCCCTTCTTTTCAGATACATGGCTGAGCATGAGGTCGTTTTCAAACTCGAAAGCACTGGTAGAGTCGACCATTGCAGAATTAAGATGATGCATTATGACTATGACTGTCATCATGTCTGTCCAGTGAAAATGATCAGACACCATGATTGGTCCGCCTCAGATTCAGCCCAGCTCCTATTGGAAGGATCCCCTGTCACTCATTAAAGACCTGTACAGTTGGAATTTGAGTTGAGCCTATGATGATAATATATCTTGCATAGAAACCTACAATAATAAAGGGAGAATAGCACAAACTGGGATTGTATTGAATATATTGGAAAATATTGATGACTCCACAGAAACTGACTACACCACAGTATTGAAGAAATATCTTGCTCGATTGATATTCCTCTCAACCCTTTATCATGAAAGAGTCCACACACGCGAGGGTATTCATCAGTATGGACAGCTGCACCTCCGTAACACCACAACACGCACGTCCAATTCCCCTGTACCTCCCCCCAGAACTGCGACGCAAACCAAAATATCCCAGTGACAAACTACATCTCCATTGTGTGACCAAACGAAAACAACGACGCATAAACTAAACAAAATGGCAGGCTAAACAAGCCAGCGGCAGCACAGCGTCGGGGTGTGCGTTAAGTCGTCACGCAGAACTCCCGTGTGGGTTTTTCCCCCCGTCACAGGAAGTGGGCGAGCTCGTGTGCGCTGCAGACTGCTGTCCTGCAAGGTCATTGTTACACAGCTGTGGGAATCACCGGCCATAGAGGACACCAGGAGAAGAAGGGATGAGAGAGGGAGAAGATTTGAAAATGTATTTAAAACGCCGCTCAGTCCTGGTGTTCGCCTAACGCAGGGGTCAGCAACCCCGGTCCTAGGGAGCCACTGTCCTGAAGATTTTAGCTGTTTCCCTGCTCCTGCACATCTAGATTCTAATAAAGGGTCGTTATCAAGCTCTGTAGAAGCCTCATAATCACCCTCCATTAGAATCAGGTGTGCTAAAGCAAAGAAACATTAAAATCCTCAGGACAGTGGCTCCCTAGGACCAGGGTTACCGACCCCTGGCCTAACGTATAACGCATCACTGATTTCATGCTGCGAGATTGGTGGTGTTTGGCCTAAGCCAGGGATGGGCAATCCTGGTCCTCGAGGGCAGCTGTCCTGAAGGTTTTAGATATTTCCCTGGTCCAGCACACATGAAGGGTTGTTATCAAGCTCTGTGGAAGCCTGATAACGACCCATTCATTAGAATCTGGTGTGCCGGAGCAGGGAAACATCTAAAACCTTCAGAACATTCAGGACCCTCGAGGACCAGGATTGCCCCAGAGCCTAAGCTGATAAACGTTAATGTTTCAGTGTTAAGGAGGTCTGACAAGCTTACCGCAGTAAGCAGTGATACACAGAACACGTGGCTGAAGAACAACTGCCAAAGGAGCCCTGTGAACTGGGTTTTGAAAGGCAAGTGTTTGGGGTTGACACAGTGTTCTGCAATGGGAACGGCCTGTATTCATGACTTCAAATTCTGCTCGCATGTCATCCGCTTGAACAGCTGCCTGGTGATGACCTGATTGGGGGTTATCCTCTGTCTTGGCACAGGGCAGGACCTTAGACCTACAATGATGGGCTTTAGAAGGAGGAGGGGATCCCTCACTGAATTGCTCCTTCCAAGCTTTCTTCCATTCTTTCTCCCTCTTGTCTTCCTTGAGGGTTTAGGTTGGTTGAGGGGCAGTTCTATGGGCATATGTGAAGCCCTCTGTGACACTGCTTGTAAAAAGGGCTTTAAAAATCAATTTTAATATGATTTTATTTGAAAAGGTTGTTGTATTTCCGAACTTGTTAAACGTACACCTGTTGTAATGAAAGCAGAGGAGTTGTGATTTGTATTGCAGTGAGAGCGGGAAAACTTTCAGATCACTTGAAGCCCTTGTAACACTCCCGTAACACTCCCGTAACACTCCCGTAACACTCCCGTAACACTCCCGTAACACTCCTGTAACACTCCTGTAACACTCCTGTAACACTCCTGTAACACTCCTGTAACACTCCTGTAATTCCTGCCATTCTTTCATATGGCGCTTCCTGTCTCGTGGCGCGCCAGTGGGCCCACGGGGGAGTGGGGGTTAGACATTCGCTGCTGTTAATGTTTACTATGTTGTGGATTCCTCCCCCCCCCCCCCCCCCCACCCTGCGTGCCAATATCCTATTTGCAGTTTTACTGACTCCTGCCTGTCTTTGTTTATTATTCTGGGACAGCAGTGTCCTCCTCCTCTTCACTTTCACAATAATCCTAGACTTGTGGACAGCGCCCTGCACACTCAGAGTCCCTGACGGACCCTCCTCTCCGGCCCCTCTCCCCCCCTCTCCCTCCCCCTGTTCTGGCTTGGTCTAAACAGACGCATGGCTTGCAGCACGTACCATCTGCCTCTCCACCACACTCTGGCTCTGGCTCAGACCTATAGACAAACAGTGAGGAAGAGCATGTGGAGTCCATCAGACTGGGCCCCCTCCCCTCCCTGGGATCCTACAGTGGGGGGCCCACCCCTCATGCCCACGCTGGGACTGACCGGCATATGATACTACCTGCAGGTAAAGCCTATGGTTTGAGCCAATGATGGTTGGTGGTTGTTTTGATATGATGGTGAGAGATTCAGTGCTGGGTCCCAGAATCTTTATGTTGTTGTTGCTTACTCTGAACTTGGACTGTGATCATGTGACAGATGGAGTTTCTAAGCACATTCTTGTGATCTTATTTGACTGCCCCCTCCACCTTATATTGTGTTAGGCAGCAGTTTCTGATGATGAGTGTCCCACAGTGAGGATCTGGCTCTCTGAATGTGTGTAGTATACACTCAGCATTACTGCCATGTGCTTTGTACCAGATCTGGGCCACTGTATTTGTTTTAGTAAGGCTCTATTTAAGTTCAGATGAACTTCAGTCAGGAGTTTCCAGGAAATGTCCAAACCGTTCGTATTTTAACTCGGGGTCAAACTGAGGACGAGCAATGGAAAGAGGGTCAAAGATTCAGCAAAGCTCTTTACAACTTTCCGTTTTCTACAAACTTGATATTAAACTGCTTATTTAGCCGGATGATTCTCAGTGGTGCTGTGTGTCTTTGTCCAGATCATCAAGTTTCCTGTGTGACGACAGTCACTATAACCAAAGTATTTCCATTCATTCCCATTTAATCCATTCCATTTCCTGTGAGATCTTTTTTTTTCAATTTTTCCCCCCCTTCTTCTTCATAGCTGCACAGACTTGGCACCCACCTCATAGCCACTCACACAGGACACCTGTTTGAATGGAACCTCTATCGCTCACTCATTGCATCATAAGCTCTATCAAAAGGAAACTATTTCAGTAGTTCTGTCTCCCACACCGGTCCCATCAGCCCTGAACCTTGACCCGCAGTTGAACCTGCACTTTCCTTGAGAGTCCCGCCATCTTTCCTGCGCACGTGCAGCATTCTATTTGGGGGTTGGCATGGTTACTGTTGGGTCATTCCACGGAGGCTCCTCTGCATGTTCTGTCTGTCTCTGGCGGAACAGCCTAGAAAGTCTGCACGCTATGACTGGCTCTCATTCACTGAATATTTACTTGAGTGAAAAATGTCTCATTTGAACGAATCCCACAAACTTTTTAGACTAGGCTATGAATACTTAGTTAAGCTGTCTGGCTTTCTATAGGGAATTTGGATAGGACCCAATATGTACGTTAAAAACTGGTCTTTTGATACTATTTTTGGGATTATATTACCCATGACTCAAATATTGTAAATGTATGTGATGTTATCTAAGGTTGTGATTCATCATATGATATATTTGTATTGCTTTTGTTGTTCTCGATTAAGAAGCTTTGTTTCCATGCACGTAAAACACTCATCACATAAAGATGAATCGAGACAATAATTGACTGGAAAGTGATCGTGGTTCCTCATCCCGGTCATGCGCGGCTCCAGCGGCGTGTCTTGATAGGGGGTCTGAGAGGTGGCGACAATGCGCCGCCCAGGACTGCTGCCCACTGATAGAATCTTCTCTGGATCTAATAAGAAACCAAAGTTGTCATTAGTAAGGTCTTGTGTTTATTTATTAATATTTTGGATAATTATTTGGACCGTTGTCTGGATGTCTTTTGAGATGTAAAAAAAAAAGGTGTTCATTTTTTAATGCTTATTTAATTAAATAAGGGTTCATGTCGTTTCAATGAGGCTGTGAAAACGTATTTTAAGGAGGATCCTTCATCGTGTTGGGTGGATGGGAAATGACTGGTGGGGTTCTTTTTTTTCTTCTTTAAAAAAAAAACTTTATTTACATTCTGGGCCTATTGTTTGAAAACATGGATATTATTTTGAATGACAATGAAAGAGGGAAAAAATTCCACAGCAGAGGAAGTCGTTCAGATAGTCATCACAGGACAATGCAACTTCATTTTCATAGTCATCAATAATAATTGTTTAAAAAAAATGCATCAGTGGTAGAAACTCCTACCGGATAAGTGCAAAGCCATGAGGGGCAAATCCATAAAAGCTTCGGTTTGCAATTAATGAGAATAGACGCACCGATGGTGGAAAGGGGGAGGACACAGTGAAGGACTATGCTGAGTCTGTTATGGAGTTACCTAGTGAGTAAAACCAAATCCCTTCATACTTTCCTCTCTCTCCTACTGTCCTGTTTTAATTACAAGGGGCGTTTCGAGGTTCATTCACCGCCACTGAATGCGCATAATAAAAGCACGTGTTCCTTGAATGGACTGTATGGCATTACTTTGATCCTGTAAGGTAAATATATATATATATATATATTTAAAATCGAGGTTTTGCTAAAACAGAGATGTATAGATTTAAGGAAACTTTCCCTGGGAAGAGCTTCCCAGACGCGCCTATCGACTGGTTGAATTTTTATTGTGAATTAATCACTAATTATAAATTAAAAAACTATCGATATTTATAAGATAACATTGAGATAATTTAAGGCAACTGCAAATGTAATTTGTTTTTATTTTATGTAAATTTAAAACATTTAAAAACATCACTAAAATATTTGTGTGTAATCTGTTAAAAAATCATTTTTGAGTTGAACAGACCGATGCTTTCTGCCTGAAGTGTTGGAAGAGGAGTGTGAGATTTTTTTATTATTATTTAGAAGATGTGGCCTCTCTTTGCGAGTGTTTCACTTTTCAGTTAAAGGCGAGCATTTGTCTGATAGTTTGAAGAGGAGTGGGGGTTTTATTCCTGTTTTATCGGCGACATGTGTTTACCAATCCGTCTGAAAGTTTGTGTCTGAAGAGATAAATCTAACCGTAATTATATTTCCATTACATTTAGTCATTTAGCAGACGCTTTTAGACCTATTTATTTATAGAACTTAGGTTATAAACTTTAATTGGCTGTGTTATAGCCCATGAACCAAATACTAAAATCCGACAAACGTCTTCAACTTAAACTGTTATTGGTGGATGCAGTTATACATAAAAGCTGTTATAAACTCATTTACTTGGTCTGATGCAGCTGGATTCAGAGAAGCCTTGACCCTGACCTGGTGCACCAGTTTCAGCTCAGGAGCGCCCTACGCACAGGGCTCCCCTGCCCCAGGGCTGGATCCGGCTATTTATCAGCTGGTATAAACGATTTATTGATTTTTTTTTAGTATCTATGCCAACAGATGTGGTAGTCAACAACCTGTAGCAGACTGATTGGAGTTAATGTTTTCCTTTGCAACTACTGAAGGATATGGATTCATTTCCTGTCCTTGCAGGGATGACTGTGCAGAGTGGACAAGAGGTCATGACCTCACATTCATGCTGATTCAGTCATTAACCATGACTCAGTGAATTCCTCGACAGTTCGGTAGCATGAATAAGCAAAAACAGAAAAAGAATAAGGACTTCCCTAGTTAAGATGAGACATGCCTTAACGGAAACCCCAACAGGAAGTTGTATCATGGCAGTATCACCTGATAACAGATCTTTTCCTTATGCAGCACTCTTTCATTGTGATCTTCACTGAGGTAAGGGCAAAGCTTCAGTAGTCTCCCTGAGGAGTCCTGTTTTGTTGGCCTATAAAAAAACAGGAAGATATTATTTGAACCGAGGTCATGTTAGAAGCATTCAGATTATATTAAACGTCATCTCCCATCAATTCAAAAGAACATCTTGATCTGGCAGCTGAGGCCCTGTTGGAGGTAGACGTTTGGCAGAACCATGAGAAGTCACTCAGCAGTTTTTTTAAGGGAATTATTTGGTCGTTGGGGGATGTTTGCATATCAGAATCCCCCCCCCCCCCCAAAAAAAATTACCATACAAGTTACACAAACACGGAATTTAACTGTGGCAGGATGGAGCAAACAAAGAATATTTATGGAACTTGGATAATAAGATAACATTTGAATCTGCTGGTTTTCACAAGGTTTAAAGGATTCTGTTTTCCTGGAAGACTTTCATGGAAGTTCTGTTGCACAAATGTCTGGAGAGATTTGCTCACTGGAAACACAATTGTCCCACACACACGCATTTTGAAGCAAAGGTCTTTTGCGTATGTTTGTGTGTGTACGTGCTGGTGTGTGGATTGTGAGGTCTGTCTGAGCCCACATATATAATCTACCACTTATTCTGCCTGCAGGGCTTAAAGCTGGTTCATTACAAGGGGTGGAACAACACAGAATGCATGGGCTGGCATGGTGTCCTCAAACCCACGTAACGTCCCCCACTGACCTGAGGGACAGAGGTCTGACACCCAGGCACGTCCACCCTGCGACGTCGGTCCACGGTTCAGAACCTGGGAGCCGGGTGGCTGAGCGGTTAGGGAGTCAGGCTAATAATCAGAAGGTTCCCGGTTTGAACCTCAGCTGTGCCAACATGACGTTGTGTCCCTTGGGAAATGCACTTCACTCAACTTGCCTCAGGGGGGGAATGTCCCAGTACTCGCTGTAAGTCACTCTGGATAAGAGCGTCTATTAAATGACTAAGTATGAATGTAAATGTAGAACACAAGTTCAGATTGAAAAACCTCGAGTTTTTCCCTTTGAATTAGAAACACAGACCTCACACTCATCAGAAGGGCTCGCTGTGTTTACTGGAACAACATGTGAGGCTGGGGGGGCTTCTGTCCTACACTCGTCCTCGGAGGCAGCAAGGCCTCGGAGGGATGTGTGATCCGTTTTCATCCCGCCGTACAACTGCGTCATCGCAGTGACGGGCGTGAAAGAGCGCATTCAGCGTGTGGCACTGTGGAGCACAAGGCCAGAGTGCCCACATGATCGTTGAGTTCTGACCATGTTTTAAGCACTAAAGTAGACACTCAAAGTCAGTGTACTTTCCCCCCCAGACGCTGCTCTATAGCAGTGGTTCTCAATCCTGGTCCTCAGGGCCCGCTGTCCTGCATGTTTTAGATCAGGGATCACCAATCCTGGTCCTCAGGGCCCACTGTCCTGCATGTTTTAGATCAGGGATCACCAATCCTGGTCCTCGAGGTCCGCTGTCCTGACAGTTTTCAATGTTTCCTTGCTCCAGCACACCTGATTCTAATGAAGTGGTCGTTATCAAGCTCTGTCGAAGCCTCATAATGACCCTTTATTTGAATCTGTTTTAGATGTTTCTCCCTTCCAACACACCTGATTCAAATGAATTGTCATTATCAGGCTTCTGCTGAGCTTCATAATGACAATTCATTTGAATCAGGTGTGTTGGAGCAGGGAAACATCGAAAACATGCAGGACAGTGGGGCTCTGAGGACCAGGTTTGAGAACCACTGCTCTATAGGAACCCATGTTAGTCCAGGATCACCCAACCTTAATCCCACACAAGACCTCTTTATGCTGTTGTTTGGTTGCTTTACATGAGTTTAAGTGGATTTCTCACCTCCCTACGTGTTTGACTGCACAATCATATTTGCATGTGAATACTGATAATCCTGTATGATGTCATGGCACGTAGCTCAACTAGCTATGAATCAAATCGAACTTGTGTGACCTTACAAACTCATGAACCTAAGAACTAATAAATACTTAAATTTTCATGATTCATTCGTAGACGGTCGTCAGAAGGAATGGAGCTAGAGAGGAGAAACAAGAGGACAGAATGATAGATCTTCGTAGAAGAAAACAAACACAGACTTTCTTAGGTCAGAGCCGAATATGGGACTCGAAAGTCTTTGCTTAATCTCTTCGTTGCGCTTGCTACCAGGGGTAACATTGTAGGATGAAGGACGTTCACGTTTCTCATCCTTCTGTCGACAAAGTAGCATCCCTCCCCTTGTGGTCGAGGATCGGATGCAAGCCAGCATCGTCAGTGGCCGTGCTACGCTGCTAATGCGGGGGACATGAGGAGGGGTTTGAAGGCCTGTACCTGCTAGAGGTCTGGGTATCTTCATGTGAGCGCCTGTGTGTGTTTCCAGAGCTGTTTGCCTTGCTGCTGCTGATGGTGTTGGAGTGGACTCGACCAGGTGTACCCTCTCCCCTCAGACCCATCTGCGACCTGCGTGTCCTCGACCACTTCATCAAGGAGGCACAAGACGCTGAGGTTGCCATGGTGAGTTTCAAACACCCACAGCGGGATGCTCCCCCCCCCCCCCCCCCCCCGGTGTTAGGATCTCTTCATCACAGCGTCTCACTCATCCTTCTCTCTCTTTTTTCCAGAGGTTGTGTCGAGTAGGATGTGGTCTCTCCATGTCCGTCATCGTGCCTCAAACGAGAGTAGACTTTGTTGCCTGGGAAATGAAAAATGTGAGTCTTGCTGTCACGCTCAAACCCAAACACACCGACCAACATACCCCCGTCCCCCTTTATGTACTTCGGATCCTTTTTATATAATCTGCTTCTCTTACCATGCAATATTTGGTTGTCTCTTATGAAGATCTTGGGGGTTTTGGTTGCCACAGTGATGAGTTTGATAACGAGCCCGATCGTCCTGTTTCCCTGCAGACTGTGGAGCAGGCTCAGGAGGTGCAGACCGGCCTGTGGCTGCTGAACCAGGCCATGAGCTCGCTACAGGCCTCGGCCACCAACGCAGTGCTGCGCGCTCACACAGACAGCGCTCTGAGGAACATACTGAGCATGGGGCAGGTGCTGCGCAGCCTCAACATCCAGGTAAGCCGGGGGGTGGGGGGGGGGGGGGGTCAAAGGTCAGGGGGGTTGAAGGGGCTCGATAAGAACATGCCAAGTTGTTCAGCACTTGGACATTGTTGCGTTCCGGTCGGTTCTCAGTGTGTGTTCAGCAGTTGCAGTACGTTCGTGGCTTCAGGACATCTTATCGGACTCGGTGGCACGTCAAGCACAGCGTTGCAAGAAAGTTTGTGGCATTGTGGGGTTGCATGAGGAGAAGGCGGTTCTCCAAAAAGGCAGAAAATACGCCAACACCAGGTCAACAGGGTGAATGCCAAGGTCTGTTTGAGTGGAGGATCGGAACGTGCGATGGAACCTTGGTGGTCAAGAGTTCATGAAACAACACGATGCAGTCTAGTTGCTGCCAAAGGAAACATTGCTCACAGCGGTGGGATTTACGTTGAGCCTTTCTGCAACTCCCCCGTTTCCAGCGTTGGCTAAACACTTGTGATACGGAACGTCAGGATTTGCCGTCAGAGGATTAAGACGTGGCTTTTCTCTCTTGTTCCAGGAGTTCACCACGCCAGGCACGTTCCGCGCCCAGGAGACGTGGCGAGTGTCCACCGCCTCCGAGCTGCTCAAGGTCCACGTCAACTTCCTGCGAGGCAAAGTACGCCTCCTGCTGTCCAACGCACCTGCCTGCCACCAAGACGTCAGCTGATTGGCCTTCCCCACCCAATCCGAAAACCAAATCGCAGTTCCCATGGCAAAAGGGGCGGGATTAGACAGTGACCATCCAGACCCTGTCTGTTGCCTGTGGAGGTATGTGGACTGATATCCTGAAATATGACTCGACAGGTTTGTTCCTGGAGGAACGAGGACATGCATCATCTTGGTCTGTGGACAAGAGGGAAACACAACCAGCAAAGTGGCTCATGACAATGCACTGGCCTTAGCTCTTTGGCACTTTCTAGCACTTTTTGTGTGTCTGAGTGTGTGTATGTGTGTGTCAGAACCAGAGAGGATGAGAGCACTCTTTGTGTCGACAAGTATGTGTGTCACAGTACAAGATCATTTAGTTGTGTTTTTTGTTGTTGTTTTTTTTACCTTAACACTCCATTCCTTCACAACTGGATTAAGATCAAACTGGATTTTATTTAAACGCATAACTGCTTATGACATGACCTGCTACGACCATCTACACACAGTCTCAGTCAAGCAAACACAACTGAGATTCCTCTAGTTCTGTTCTGATAGGAGCTCTACGTCTTCAAACATGTTTTGTAACGCTTTTGTAAATGACTATTTATAGAGATTTATATTTCTACTTGTAAACCCCAGTTATTGAGTGTAAGTGTTATAGCATATGGACCTGTTTGTACTTTACATACTGACTGTATCCCACTACTGAACAATGTCGTAAACTTTCTTTGTACTCAATCACATCTCCAGGTGCTTCACTTGTTTTCCATTGAAGTATTTGTATTATGTCTGAGTCTACAGGTAAGCATCCCGAAGAAGAAATTGGACAACCTGAACTTTAAGGTTCAGCTGAGGTGAAATTGAAAGATAGGTCTAGACTAGAGAACGTAAGAACTCGAAAGCTGTTTGGTGATGATGTGTGTGCGTGGGCGTGGGCGTGCTCTTGACGCACACGAGCTGAGCCAAACACGCACACACACACACACATCTTGTTAGGGAACAGTGTCCTCAGGCCACTCGTTGGTCTAATAGACATTCTGTGGCTAGTGTGTGTTCTCTGTGTTCCTTTGGTTACCATGAAAACCAACCAGGGGATATGAAGATGTCTGCTTTTAGTTAGAAGTTACAGAGGGGATACAAATCATTTCACGCCGTTCTTTTAACTCGTATCATTTGTATCTTCTCCCCTCGCATCTTGCACATGCAAAGGGGTTAGTCTTGGCATCCTTTTTCCGTGTTCTTTCGGGTCACAGGGAACAACCTGAAATCATATGAAGACGTCGGCCTCTTTTCTAGCAAATGTTAGAGGGGATACTGGGGATCAGGATGTATGAAACACCAAGCAGGAGGATGTTTCCTGCCCTTTTTGATGTGTGACTGAACTCTTTCCGGGATGTTTACAGTCTTTGGCTGATTCTGTGTGGTCTGGTCTGGAGATTAAGTCTTATGTTCACCCTCCAGAGCCTGAAGGATTTTAGGCCATTCAAATTCTACTACTGAGTACATTCTGCTCAACACTGCCACCTAGTGGACCTTTACTGGTTGTACGTTTACATGAACGAGTAGGGCTCCAGTACTTAAGTATTTTATTTCTGACAGTAAAATGTAATTAGGCACTTATAAATAAACCACATCACAATCAGGTATAGTACAAAGGTTCACCAAACCCCAATAGGACGTTTGTGAAATAAGAATGAAACACAAACTCAGTCTTAAACTACGATATGCGCTTGTTTGGCAGAAGTCAGCAGGATTTAACTGCATGCATCACATTATTAGCCAACAGCTGTGAAATTAGTCAACTACGACAAAAACTAATTACAATCAACACAGCACACACAGTAAAAAAAAAAACGATTAAACAGGCAAAATAAGGAACAGAATTTTTCCATGACCCCAATCAACCCACAACATCCATATTGGCTCCAACTCCCTCTGTGTGTATAAAGAGAGACAGTCCTCTGCCTGGAAGCCATGTCTGTCTGCTACTCTGTCACTGTGGGTCTGGGTAAAACACTTTGATGTGTATAGCTGAGTTGTTGCGTGTGCGAGTCATGGGCTCCCCAGCCTCGTCTGGGTCTTCTGGTTCCAGGTCGTCCACCAGCTCCACAGTAGAGGTGTTGGCTGCCAGCTGCAGCGCCCCCTGGCTGGTGGCTTGGAGCTGGAGGGCGATGTTGATGGCCCGGTTGATGGCCAGTCCCAGGCCGTGGACGCAGATCTCCCGGTGACCTCCGCCTTCCAGGAGCTTCTGGCAGCGTGCCAGCTGGGCCCGGAAGTCCGTCTTCATGTTGACGTAGACGTCGTTGCGGCGCTTGGGAAGCT
>CM059341.1:6394282-6396782 GCA_030340685.1 Protosalanx chinensis | reverse complement strand
CCTCTTCCTGGACAGTCCTCTCTCCGCACACTCCGCTCCCGACATTCCTTCGTTTCTTCTCCACCCCCCCCCCCTTTCTTCTTCCTTTCATCGCAGTCTGTCCATCCTCTGTCTGCCTCTCAGCACATGTCTCCCTGCAGTTCCTCCTCCCCTCTATCTCCTGTCTTCAGTCTAGCCTCCCCCCCCTCCCTCCTTCTCTATATCTTTATCTCCTTCCCTCTGGTCCTCCCCCCCTTCTGTCAATGTTAGTGCAGGGCTTCCAGGCCGGCGTGGCCCCAGGTTTGGTCCAAGGCCGTCCCTAATGGACTGGGACTGCTGTGTGCATTCCTGATCTGTGGCCAGCACGCAGATTAGCCCTCTGTTTACATCTGTGGTGCGCTCTGTCATTCCTCTCTCTTCCTGGCTCGCCCCCCCCCCCTCTCTTTCTAACTCGTCCCTTCCGCTCTCTCTTTCTAACTCGTCCCTCTCTTTCTTCCTGGCTCGTCCCCCTCTCTCTTTCTAACTTGTCCCCCTCTCTCTCTAACTCGTCCCCCTCTCTCTCTAACTCTTCCCCCTCTCTCTTTCTAACACGTCCCCCTCTCTCTTTCTAATTCGTCCCCTTCTCTCTTCCTGGCTCGCCCCTCTCTCCCTTCCTCAGATGTTGTGTCTGGATGTGGAGTTCTGTATCTCATTCTGACACACATGGGAAACCCAGGTTTTGTTTTTCAGGCCAGCCTAGCTTATTGACACGCCCCACATCAGCCCTTCTGCCACACACGCGAATGTCTACGTTCTGGTGTTTTTGAAAACGGCAACAAAACAACACGCATCATTTGATATAGGAGGGAGCAGCAACTGCTGTGCTTCCTGTGCTGAATATCAAGCGTGTTCCTCCCTGCGTCAGGAGATCCTCTCTCCCCAACCCTGCGCACACATCTGTCATATTCATCAGCCCCTGGTAGACAGTGACTCCTAACCAGCTCTGAGGGGGGGGGGGGGGGGGGGAGAGTGTGTATGAGAGTGTGTATGATTAACCTGTGTTGTTTCCCTTCCTCCCCATCGCCCCTCCAGGCTTCGTGCACTGTCCAGTGGGGGGAGTGTGACGTCCCCCCCTCCCTCCCCCGCCATGCCAAAGTACAAGCTGGCCGAGTACCGCTACGGCCGAGAGGAGATGTTAGCACTTTATATCAAAGACGACACGGTGAGTGAGTGAGCAGTGTGGCCGGGTGGGGCTGGGGGCTGGAGGCTTGGGGCTGGGGCTGGGGCTGGCCTGCTGCTGCTGCTCGCTGCGATCCGAGGGCCGCTCACTGCGATCTGGCTGTTGTGGAGGCTGGATTCTAATCCAGACATCTGTAGAAGTCCATGTGGGCCCCTTAGAGGGACTGTGTGACATCATCACACTACAACAGTGTGTCTCTGATTAGCTGCTGTTTTTCCACTGTTGCTGTCACACAACACATGGCTCTGTGATGAAGCATAATGTGTGTGTGTGTGTGTGTGTGTGTGTGCACCTGTGTGTTTGGTGGCAGAGAGGGATGCTAATGGCCTGCTGTTGATGTTGTTGATGTGCAGTTGTTGTTGTTGACGTGCTGCAGTTGTTGTTGTTGTTAACATGCGGCTTTTGTTGTTGTTGTTGTTGTTGTTGTTGTTGCCAGGTCCCAGAGGACATGCAGGATAAGGAGTTTGCTGCTATTCTCCAAGATGAGCCGACCCAGCCTCTGGCTCTGGTGCCTCTGACTGAGGAGGAGCAGGTGGGACACACACACACACACACTCTTTAAACACGGTGCGACACACTCGCACGGTGAAGCTGCATCACTGACTTTCCGGTGTGTTCCGTACAGAGGAACTTCTCCATGTCTGTGAACAGCGTGGCCGTGCTGAGGCTCATGGGAAAAGGAGGAGGGGCCGCCGCGCCTGCAGGCGTGGCCCGGGGCCGAGGCACCACCAGGGGCCGAGGTGAGGACCCCCCCCCCCCCCCCCCCCACCATGACACCGACCATGGATGGATGTACAGGAATACTGAGTTGGGGTGTGATTCTGATCGTGTGTGTGTGTGCGCAGGACGTGGCCGAGGAGAAGGTGGATTCTACCAAAGAAGTATTGAGGAAGCAGAGGTGGGCTTTGGCCGCGGTGCCAGAGAGATCCACCGCTCTCAGAGCTGGGACGACAGGTAACCTAGCAACCGCTCCATTTCCCCCCCCCCCCCCCCCTTCTCTCTCCCTGAAATGCCAACTTCCTGTTGACTTGTTTTGCCCTGGTCATGGAGCCTTGTCTTTAAATCCCAGCCGTCCGTGTGTGTGTGTCCGTTCCTCTGTCCCCCAGGGGCGAGAGGCGCTTCGAGAAGGCCAGCGTGCGCGGGGGGCGGGAGGCGGTGCGTGTGGGCTTCGAGGAGGCGGTGCCAGCGGTGGGCCGGAAGGACTACACCCGCTCCGACAGCGATAACTGGCGCACCCTGAGAGAGGAGCAGGAGGAAGAGGAGGCAGCAGCAGCCGCAGCCAACGACCCCGGGGGCAGCTGG
>CM059341.1:6366782-6389282 GCA_030340685.1 Protosalanx chinensis | reverse complement strand
ACCAAACCTAAACCTCAAGGAAGACAATGAAAAACTCCCAGAAAAAATTTAAGAAACCTTGGAAGGAGCAATTTTAACCTTTGACCCTCCCCTCCCCCCCCCCCCAGCTTCAGCAGGAGAGGAGAGAGGCTGAACTCAGGTCAAAGCGCGAGGAGGAGAGCAGCGCAAACGGCGGGGAGGAGAAGAGGAGGCTCCAGGAGGAGCAGAAGAGGAGGGAGGAGGAGGAGCTCTTCAGACGCAAACAGGTGAGAGGAGAGGAGGAGGAGGAAGGTGTGTGAGTGTTTGATTTCAGGCAGGAGTGCAGATGCATGGCAATAAACATCACATGTGCTCTCTCTTCCCCCCCCCCCCCCCTCAGTGTCGGCAGCAGCAGGAGCTGATCATGAAACTGCTCCAGCAGGCCCCCCAGCAGGCCGGGGGAGGAGCAGGGGGCTCCGGTTCTGGCTCGGGCTGGAGCGGAGGGCCCAGCTCTGGGCTCACCAAGCAGGGGAAGGGCCTCAGTCTGCTGGACCTCCAGCAGCAGGAGGCTGAAAGGCTCCTGAAACAGCAGCAGAGAGCGCAGCAACAGAGAGACCGAGTGAGTAGAGAGAGGCAGGATGGAGGATGGATCTGAGGGATGAGGGATGAAGGAGTTTCTTTTATTTCCTCTCACTCTGTCTCTGTCTCTCTCTCTCTCTCCTAGCACCCTGGCTTGTCGATGGGGGCTCAATCCTTGGGGGGCCAGTGGGGGGAGGGCAGCCTGTGGAGCGGGGGCATGCTGGAGGGCAAGGCGGGGGGCTCCGGGGGGGGGGGCATGGGGCTGTGGGACGAGGCGGGTGAAGAACCAGAGCAGCATGAGGAGCGGAGGCCTGGGGATGAAGAACAGCCGCAGCAGCCCCTCACTCAGGTAACCCTCTCTCTCCTTGTTCCTCTCTACCCCCTCCCCTCTCCTTGCTCCTCTCTAGCAGGTCTCATGTCTCAGTACTAAGCCTCCTCTCTTCCCCCCCCCCCCCCCCCTCCCCCCCTCAGTGAGCAGTACATGCTGCGCAGGAAGCGGACAGAGGAGGAGGACAAGCTGCTGAAGCTGCTGCAGGCATCAAGCAGCCTCAGGATGGGCTTCACCACCTGGTGTGAGCAGATGCTGCACGCCCTCAACAGCTCCGCCAACAACACCTCCTCCGCCCTGGACGGTACCATCACACACACACACACACCCTCAACAACACCTCCTCTGCCCTGGACGGTACCATCACACACACACACACACACACACACCCTCAACAACACCTCCTCCGCCCTGGACGGTACCATCACACACACACACACACCCTCAACAACTCCTCCTCCGCCCTGGACAGTACCATCACACACACACACACACACACACCCTCAACAACTCCTCCTCTGCCCTGGACGGTACCATCACACACACACACACACACCTCAACAACTCCTCCTCTGCCCTGGACGGTACATCACACACACACACCCTCAACAACTCCTCCTCTGCCCTGGACGGTACCATCACACACACACACACACACACACCCTCAACAACTCCTCCTCTGCCCTGGACGGTACCATCTCACACACACACACACACACACACACACACCCTCAACAACTCCTCCTCTGCCCTGGACGGTACCATCACACACACACACCCAACAACTCCTCCTCTGCCCTGGACAGTACCATCACACACACACACACACACACACCCAACAACTCCTCCTCTGCCTGGATGGTACCATCTCACACACACACGCACAGAACACCTGGACGGTACCAATCTCACACACACACACGCACAGAACACCTGGACGGTACCATCTCACACACACACACACACACACACACCCAACAACTCCTCCTCTGCCCCTGGATGGTACCATCACACACACACACACAAAACACCTGGACGGTACGGAGACCACGCCCCTCTCCACTTCCCCCCACCCATATCCCCTTTGTCCGCCGCCCCTTTCACCTGTGCTAACCTGTGTGTGTGTGTGTCTCCTCCAGTGGCCACCATCGTGGCCTACCTGAAGGAGGTGGAGTCTCCATACGAGGTCCTGGACTTCATCCGCTCCTACCTGGGAGACACCATGGAAGCCAAAGAGTTTGCCAAGCAGTTCCTGGAGCGCCGTGCCAAACAGAAAGCCAACCACCAGAGACAGCAGCAGCAGGTGTGTGTGTGTGTGTGTGTGTGTGTGTGTGTGTGCGTGCTCTGTGTGTGTGTGTGTGTGTGCGTGTGAGAGACAGAAAGTGCTGACAGCAGCATGTCAGTGTGTATTGGATGACAGCTGTATCGATTAGTAACAGAGCGCCTGTCCTTCCTGTGTCCTTCCAGCTATCTAAAGAAGTGGCAGGGCTGAACATGACTTCCCCCTGCAGGTCAGCCTCTCTCTATCTCTCTCTCTTTTACACACACACACACACACACACACACACACTATCTCTCTCTCTCTCTCTCTCTCTCTCTCTCTCTTTTACACACACACACACACACACACTATCCCTCTCTCTCTCTTTTACACACACACACACTATCCCTCTCTCTCACACTCACACATACGCTATCCCTCTCTATCACACACGCTATCCCTCTGTTTATCTCTCTATCTCTATGTCCCTATCTCTATCACACACACACACACTATCCCTCTCTCTCTCTCTCTCTCTCTCTCTCTCTCTCTCTCTCTCTCTCTCTCTCTCTCTCTCTCTCTCTCTCTCTCTCTCTCTCTCTCTCTCTCTCTCTCTCTCTCTCTCCTCTCTCTCTCTCTCTCTCTCTCTCTCTCTCTCTCTCTCTCTCTCTCTCTCTCTCTCTCTCTCTCTCTCTCTCTCTCTCTCTCTCTCTCTCTCTCTCTCTCCTCTCTCTCTCTCTCTTCTCTCTCTCTCTCTCTCTCTCTCTCTCTCTCTCTCTCTCTCTCTCCTCTCTCTCTCTCTCTCTCTCTCTCTCTCTCTCTCCACTTTCCCTTCACACACACAACCTCTCAACCTCTGTGTGTCTTCCCCCCCCCCCCCCCCCCCAGGACTCCATGCGGGGGGTGAACCCGGCGGCCTGCAGTCCATGTTCCAGGCGGCCCAGATGGGCAAGGGTGTGGGCTGACGACCCCCAGGGGGGCAAGATGAAGAAGAAACACCCTGTGATGCTCCACTCTGACCCCAGCATCCTAGGTACGCCCACACCTGGCACTCACTCACTCCTTCCTTCATATTGGATGACCTGACTTCTTCATACTTCCATAAAATATGATTCTTCTTTCTGTTGACATTGTAGTTTGCATCCATTCATGGAGTCGTTATTTAAACGCTGCAGAATGCTTTCTATAACTTTCCTCTGTCTCATTATTTACCTCCCTCACTGTTCCCCACTCTCTCTTTCACATCTCTCTCTGCTATCTCTCTCCCTCTCTCTTCTCTCTCCCTCTCTCTCTGCTATCTCTCTCCCCTCTCTCTTTCTCTCTCCCTCTCTCTCTGTCTATCTCTCTCCCTCTCTCTTTCTCTCTCCCTCTCTCTCTGCTATCTCTCTCCCTCTCTCTTTCTCTCTCCCTCTCTCTCTGCTATCTCTCTCTGCTATCTCTCTCCCTCTCTCTTTCTCTCTCCCTCTCTCTCTGCTATCTCTCTCCCTCTCTCTTTCTCTCTCCCTCTCTCTCTGCTATCTCTCTCTGCTATCTCTCTCTCTCTCTCTTTCTCTCTTCCTCTGCTCTCCTCCCTCTCTCTGCTATCTCTCTTTCTCTCTCTTTCTCCCTTCTCTCTTCCTCTGCCCTCTCTCTGCTTTCTCCCTCCCTCTCTCTTTCTCTCTCTCTCTCTCTCTCTCTGCTATCTCTCTCCCTCTCTCTTTCTCTTTCTCCCTCCCTCTCTCTCCCTCCCTCTCTCTTCCTCTGCTCTCCCTCCCTCTCTCTGCTTTCTCCTTCCCTCTCTCTCTCTCTCTCTCTCTCTCTCGCTCTCTCCCTCTCTTTCTGATATCCCTCTCCTGCCTCCCTCTCTTCAGGGTACTCATTCCATAACGCCGGTGAGCGTTTGAGCCTGAGTGAGATGGAGATGGTGGAGGATTACTGAAGCAGCAGCAGCAATAGCTACCTGAGGCCTTCTGTCTACTAATGAGACAACCTGATGACGAATGTGCACTGTCGGGGGACAGGGGGAGGGGGAGGGGGGGGGGGGCTGTGAGGGGGGAGAGAGAGAGCAGCATGGGGGGTGAGGAGATGGGTGGGTGGGGGGAGCCTAGCGAGGCAGGGAGCTAGAGGGGGAATTAGTATCCCTCCTCTTTCCTTTGCCATGGTAACCGCTCCCCCCCCCCCCTTCCCTTATCCTCCTCTAATCGGTCACTTGTGGGAGGAGAGTTTAGGGGGGTGAAGGAGGAATCCTCTGGCACTTAAATAGTATAAGCACCTTAAACTCAAACTAATGCACTTTATTGAGATGGGATTTGTATAGGGTTCTTTCTTTCTTTTTTTTCTTTTTTATTCCTTTTTTTGGGGTGTTGAACACAGAATCAGTGCCCAAGCAGGTGTGTGTGGATCTCATCTACACAACATACAGTGTGGGTACACGCTGTGTGTGTGTGTATTACGTCTACACAACATACAGTGTGGGTACACTCGGTGCGTGGATCAGAACTGGAAGGTTGAGGTGGTTAGTTGCTTGGTGGAATTTTTTGTTTGTTTTTTTTGTCAGGGGGACCTTTATTTTGAAAAACCTTATCAGAAAACAAATCCTTTCTTGAAAGACAAACACTGTTGATGTTTTTGTTTGTTCAGCCTTTTTATAAAGAAACATTTATATAAAAATTAAAGCTATACAAAATATGATAAAAACTTGAAGATTTGCACTTGCGTAAAAAAAATGAGAAAATTACAACAAAAAATTACAGCGAATGGGGTTAGATATTGAAATGAATATTTTTGTGAATGTGTGTGTGTTGAATAAGTGAATGTGTGTTAGAGTTTGTGTTGCCGGGCAGGTGTACATCAGTAACACACCTGTCTGCACAATGTGTTTTTCTTTTCAGTGGTTACCAACATGTATGAAACAGAAGAGGCCATTTTTTTTCTCTCTTTTTGTTCAAATGATAATTTTGTAATTTCACCAGTAGAATGTGTCCCTCTTTTGTGACAGAGGAACTTTCTTTTGTATCCATGTTTGACTGTTTGTGTCTAAAAATGAGCGTGAATGAGCATAGAGAGAGAGTGAGAGGGTGAAAGTGTGAGAGTTAGAGAGAGAGGCAGGCAATCGCACAACACATCCTTTATCTCACCAGCTTTTCATCCCCAGGTAAATGTAAACAGAATCAGACATTTTGTAATGACTAGCAAGGCTCCCAGTCTGGGGACTTTAACCCTTTACTGTTTGTTCATTTGGTTTTCTGGATGGAGGGGCGTGGCCTCCTCACCAGCTCCCCACCCCCCCTGCTGGCCTCCATTGGGGGGGGGCATGACCTAAGCTTGTGTGTGTGTGTGTGTGTGTGTTGGTTGCTGGTCTTAGATGTGAGTGATCCCTACAGGTACTCATCTGTGTGTGTGTGATGTGTGTGATGCGTGTTATATGTGTATGAATGCACAATTGTGCCTAAGGACTTTGGAATAATAGGACAGACGGCCATTGAGACATTATCTTGAGGGTGAGAGACCAGATACTATTTCTAGTGAAAGCTGGGGACGGTCCATTGGAAGGTTTGTCCAGCTTGTGTTTTTTTTTTGGTGTGTTATTTTTGTCCTGGGGTGTGATCACATTGCCTTCAGTCACCTCTCAAACTCGTGAATGAAAGATTTTGAGTTTTAGACTCAAACTATTAGCATCTAACTGTGCAAGTATACAGTGTATTACCTATATTCATTGTTGCTGTCGATGACTTTTTTTTTCTTCTTTTTTTTTATATATATAAATAGTAATGAAAATATATATGAATATATACATTATATACAAAGTTTAAAAGTATTTGAACTAAGATTATGTTGAGCACTTGGGGCTGCTATTTCTGTTCATTTTAATCTTTTATTTTTCCTTAATTTTGTTTTTCATTATTGCCACGTGAAGTGCGTTTGTATTATTTCTTTCTTAAGAAAAGATTGAATGTATTCCAAAAAAAAAAAAAAAACACGAGCTGTGCTGATACCAGATTATTATTTTTCTTTCTTAAAATGTCAAAGAATTTAAACATGCGGGAGAAGAAAAAAAAACACGAAAAAAAATCCTTTACAAAGAAGAGTTTAGAATGTCTTTTTTTCTACACCAAGGAGATTAAAGAACCTTCTCTTGGATTGACACAGTTAAACCCACTGCCTCTACAATCCTGTTCCTACAAGGACAACGTGAATAAGAAAACTTGCATACAAAAACAACAAAAATCTATAAAAAAAAACTATTCTATTCCTTACTGGAGGTTAGGCTGTTTACAGACCACATGGATTTTTGTGGGTGCAGTTTGGGTGGGCGTGGGGTGGGGGGGGCGGTATGGGGCGGGCGGGGTGCTTGCAAGTGCTCTTCTGCACTGTGGACAATGAGTGGCATGTTTTTGTTTTTTGAAGAGCAATGATGTAATCTACAATGTAACGAACAAAATGGAGAACGAGGAGCGACTAATCAAAGATTGTCTTCATTTTGTCTCAACTTTTCTTTTTGGTATAAAAGGTGTGGGTTGTTTTTGTTTACCTTTATTTCCTAAATCCATTCTGCTATCTTCCATAGTTCGTTTTTTTAACTGCCTGTAGTTGATCGAGAGGAAGATCGACTTCCTATTGGTGGAATTAAACAAAAACAAAGAAATGGAACAGTGTGGATTTAGCTGGTGCATGGATATCGCCACATCCTCGCTTTACCAAACATGTTCTGGGTGCAGAGTTTGAATACTTTCTTCCCGGTTTCCTCTTCTTCATTGTGCCGTAGACAAGAGAGGACGATCCAGGACGAGGATACCTGTCAGGATGGGAACTGCTTCGTATACATAACCTCAGACCTACCATTCATCGATATGTGATAGGTGTGACTTTTGTATAGGCAGGTCCTATGTTGCTTTTTTGTTTGTTTATCTTTTTGAACTGAGGGAGGGGGGGAGGGAGGTGGCCGGATGTGCGGAGGTTGGGTTGGTTCACCGGGGGGAAAGGAGGGGTGGCAAGCGTGAGACCTGCCAGCAAAGGGTCCCTTCTGCACCCCTCCCCTCTCCTGCCCTCCCTGTCACACTCACTATGCACTTTTGTTCATTCAAGCTGTGATGTTCCATTGCATTGTGGGAACCGGAGCATTTACAGCGAGATGGTTCATTGAGGATGTGGACTGGGGTGGGGGGGGGGGGGGTTTGAAGAGCTCCAAAATACTATTGACTGAAGACTGAACGACGACGTTCGTGTAGATGAACATATTTTTGTATTCCCTGAGACGTCAAGAGGACCTTCCCACACAGTGAAGGAAGAGAGTGGATGATTCTCAAAGATACAAAGGAGATGTTTTATTTATATATATATATATATATATATATATATATGTATAATATACACTTAAAAACATGGCAGTTATATGAACTACTAGAGAGACTGGATTGGTTTTATCCTTCTCTTTGCCAGTAGTCCTGTCTCAGTAAGGGACATGGATGAGCTGTGAGGCTGGGGGTTCATCAACACCGCTCTGGCCCCGTGGCCCTGTCCCTGGCTCTGGCCCCCTGGCCCTGTCCCTGGCTCTGGCCCCGGCCCTGTCCCTGGCTCTGGCTCTGGCAAAACAAACACCAAAAGAGGAGTCGGAGGGGGAAGGGAGCTCATGGACGAAGGAGAGTAGCTCCAGACCCTGGAGCACATGGATTCCACCACTGCGAAGGAGAACCAGGACGGGGTGAGACACCCTTATCCAGTGTGTTCTAGACGTGGAGGGTGGTGCACAAGTGGGTTGGATTGGTTTTAACTTGCTGATCCTCTTCCCTCAGGGTTCCTGCTGTATTACCTGCAGCCCTTTGCTGCGAAGAACCAGGATCTACGACATTTGACCTTCCAACTTTGACATCTGCCGTGCCGACTCTTCCGAGAGGTGTCTGCAGTGCATTCTGGGTGCAAGGGCTTCCCCCACTCCCAACGTTCGCAGTGGAAGCAGCCCTTTTGTGAGACTCCACAGCCACAGAGAGATGGACCTTTCATGGAGGCCATGGAGACCACGTTGGCATGGATGACTCCTGACTGTAGGGGATCCAAGGCTGTATGCCCAGGAATGGTGACTGGTACCTGGGGTGAAGGGGCAGGGTGGAGCCCCTTCCCTGGTGGACAACAGGACTTCTTCACACTCTCACACACACACTCACATTTTTACACATAGCTAAAATGTATAAAATCATTCCAAACACGCACATGAACAACATTACATACAGGTCCTTTTCCTGAACACAGATTTGTAAAGAGCTTATCATTCTTTCACACACACACACACACTCTATACATTTAGCAGGCCTCAGTACCATATCCTTAGAGCCTTGTCTGCTTTGTAAATAATGTAAAAGTAGTTGTTTTGGTCCTGTGGGATTAGGGTCTTATTTCTTTCAGTTTGACATGCCTTAACTGTACAGACTGTCCGCCTTGGTTGGCCAATTCAAAAAGCTGTGGAGTTTTTGATTGGAGGGGAGTGAAGGACATATTACCAAACAGCATCTCTCATTGGCTAACAAGACCTGATGTGTGTTGTGTGACGTACTAGCATACAATTTGCATCTTGTAAATGTGTTTCACTGCCGTTCAAATGTTAACTCAAACATAGAACAGTAGGCGATCTTTGGTGATGATGATGATGATAGTTTGCCTTTTTCTTTTTTCTTTTTTGAAACAAACAAGAAGTTCCGATTCCCAGTTTGGAATGCCTCTACATGTAGCTGCATGTGCAGGATGGGAGGAGGCTTCTGATTGGAGCTGAGCTGACCAATAGGGGCTGAATGGAACCTGGCAGAAGGGGTCAAAACGTCCTAGACTTAAGAGTCATGTTAGTGTTTGTCTAGATCAGGGGTGTCCACTCCTGGTCCTCGAGGGCCACTGTCCTGAAGGTTTTAGATGTTTCCCTGCTCCAGCACACCCTGATTCTAATGCATGGTCATTATGAGTCTTCCACGGAGCTTGTTAATGACCCATTCATTAGAATCAGGTGTGCTGGAGCAGGGAAACATCTAAAACCTTCAGGACAGCGTCCCTCGAGGACCAGGATTGGACACCCATGGTCTAGATTCTACTAAACCAGGGGTGGGCAATCCTGGTCCTCGAGGGCCACTGTCTTGATGGTTGCCCTCGAGGACCAGGATTGCCCACCCCTGCACTAAACTGTTTGGGGAGAATAGGCTGAGGTTATCGAGCACTGCTCTAAAGGACTGAGTTTCTCTGTTTTTATATCTGGATCTGATAGGAGTTTACGGTTTTGTTCGAGAATAATTTTATGAAGTATTTATTCATGGGGCTCACATATGACATTAAATAGGTCAAGATAACGTGTTACTTTTATTCCATAAATGCAGTTGACGATGGTTGTCCTAGTGGGTATTTGTCACAAGTGGCAATTCAGTGTTTCTCCGCTGACACACCAGGGATAGTGTTGTGTTGTGTTGTGTTTCCAGCATGTTTCTCAGAGCAGGTAAGAGGTTTTGGTCTGAAACGGTCGTGCGTGAAGTCACTTGTGACTTGGAAGAGATTTAGACCGTCATTGTCTAGATAAGTCTTGTGTGACTCACACTGGTACCATAGTTTGAAGTGAGCTTAATTTGTTTCTTTTTTTGTTGTTGAATTCTTTCTTTTTAAACGCAGTCGTTTCTCTTTTTTAAGTGCCACACTCTGAACTGCCATATGTGCGTTTCGTTTTTTTTAAATGGCGTCTGTTGTCGGAGTAGTTGTTGGTTAGCTGTCAGAATGTCACTTTTGTGTGTCTGCACTTGGCAGGTACTTTCACACTGTCAGAATGATCCGCTGCCTTCTCATGGGCTCCCGTCGGAGATGTTGTTGCCATGGCAACTTGGCCCCTAAGGACACCCAACAAAAGCTTTTGATTGATATATGAATTTATGAAATGAATATATATTTGACAAGTAGATTTGGACCCAACTGAAAGGTACTCTCTTCAAAACCCCCAATCAGTCAGCTCAGCTCCATTCTGCATTGAACTGTTTGAATGTTGGTGATAATAACATACATGTAACACAACAAATGCATTTGGGAGAAAATAACAACCTAAAGAAAAGTGTAAATAGTTTGGGTTTTGTTTGTTTGAAGATTTAAAAAAAAAAACAATAAAAGAAGCATTTAAACCGTACATCAGAATGTGTTATTGAGTCCAAAAAGCGGACAGTATTTGTAAAAGCACTCGCCTCAGTATCAAAGTGAAGTGTTTTAAGCATATTCTTTTTTACATTTTCATTAACGCCTAAGACTTGCAAAGTGTATAAATATGTATTATAAAAAATTATTATAATAATATGTACAAAATAATATATTTAGATATATGTATTATTATTTCCTGCAGAAAGACATCAGCTAAACTGCAGTCTAGTCCCTTGCAGTGTGGCTCTAGTCTCGCGATATCTCCATAACAACAGTAGAGACATGGCGGCTCCCTGTGACTTCAGCAGCATGAGCTCCTAACTACCAGCTGCAACTCTTTACCTCCTAAACCAAAGAACCTGCTTATTAAATAACCTGCTTATTAAATCACCTAGTTCAATAACTTAGAGCTTATAAACCATCGAGGACCTGAAGCTACCGAGGACCTGAAGCTGGCAGTACAGTGTGCGACGCAAAGCAGAAAGGTAGCTGGCTGGCAGGAGAACTGTGATAAAGGATAACGGAGCTAAAAGGGTTTAAAATATCAAACTAGCGAGATCAGTTTTGTTACATGAACATTACATACATGTACGCAGGGTGATTTAACGTTATTTTACTTGTTACTTAGACCACGTCATTGGGTATTAAGTGCCATAGCACGACGCTAGCTTGCCTAGTCGTTAACTTTTTTGTATATCTGTTGCTGCCTAAAGAAGGAGGGATGATGGGTCGCCTCCACGTTCTAATTTAAGTTCATCTCTCATTGCATCTCCCCCCATTCCTTCCTCCCTCCCCCCCTCCATCCTGGTTTTAGTGTCCGGTGAGTGCTGTGATGTACGCGCCCTCCTCCAGACTCAAACAGCAACACTGCCGGAGGAAACATTACCCAGTAGCACCTACCTCACCCACGTCTGACGGCTGCAGCGTCCAACCCTGAAGGAAGACCACCCGAAGAATAACCAAGAAGGGGGGGAGGGTTTGGAATAGAGAAGCTTCCTGGAAGATATGTCTGGTCCGGTGGAGAGTGGTGAAAGTGGGGGGGTGGGCTGTGCAGGGCAGGATGCAGAGGCTGATGGTGAGCCCCCTCTATCACTGCATCATCCTGCCCAGGAGGAGAGCTGGATAATGGGGGAGCCAGTGGAGGAAGAGGCCCCCTGTGCTGCCAAACAGCCCAGGCTGGGTGGAGAGGGCCTGGGGGTGGAGCTCAGTCTGAACCTCCCTGAATCATACGATCCACCAGCCCTGGAAACAGCAGGAAGGCTTGATACTCTTGAGGGCTTGGCTCAGTCACTGCAAGCTGATGGTAAAGTCATTAACCGCTTTGGACCATTTTAACCATGTCAGTTAGATGTCTGTAACTTGGTAGACTAGCGTGGCTAATCTTGGCATAGTTTAGCTGTAATCAAAGTTTTATCAATGGCATGAAAGCTTAGACATGTTGGCTAACATACTACTTTGTCACTCATAGTACCAGACCTGCAAGGAGAGCTGGGAGTTGGAGTCATCGGGGGGAAGTTGAGGAGGGAGCTGTTCAAGGAGAGGTCAAGCAGAATGGAGATGGAACACATGAAGACAGAGAGGAAGAGGAGAAGGAGGAGGAGGTGGAGGAGGAGAGTATTGGTTCAGCTGACAGCCCTGCTGATGGACAGCGGTGAGTACACCTAAGTCAAGTGTGAATAGACATTTATTTAACCTGTTCATTCTTTCTTATTCGGTATTTGTAGGATCGCTTTGTTCAAACATTCTTTCACAATCCAACGGCCTGTTATCCCCTGTCCCTTTCTGCAGCCTGGGACTAGATTTCAGCCAGAACCCCCAGATGTTGACTGGTTCCTGGGCTGAGTATTCCAACCTCCCAGAGAACTACCTCAGAGGCTGCAAATGGTAAGTTTGCCTAGTCATACTAGACACCTAGAGGACGGTTTGATTCGTCTCACTCTGCTGGTCTCACTAACCCTGTCTCTTTGCTCTTGTCTCTCTGCTCCTGTCTCTCTGCTCCTGTATCTCTGCTCCTGTCTCTCTGCCTGTCTCTCTGCTCCTGTCTTTCTCTGCTCCTGTCTCTCTGCCTGTCTCTCTGCTCCTGTCTCTCTGCCTGTCTCTCTGCTCCTGTCTTTCTCTGCTCCTGTCTCTCTGCCTGTCTCTCTGCTCCTGTCTCTCTGCCTGTCTCTCTGCTCCTGTCTTTCTCTGCTCCTCTCTCTCCGCTCCTGTCTCTCTCTCTGCTCCTCTCTCTCTGCTCCTGTCTCTCTGCTCCTCTCTCTCTGCTCCTGTATCTCTGCTCCTGTCTCTCTCTGCTCCTCTCTCTCCGCTCCTGTCTCTCTCTCTCTGCTCCTGTCTCTCTCTCTGCTCCTGTCTCTCTCTCTCTGCTCCTGTCTCTCTCTCTGCTCCTGTCTCTCTCTCTGCTCCTGTCTCTCTGCTCCTGTCTCTCTGCTCCTGTCTCTCTGCTCCTGTCTCTCTGCTCCTGTCTCTCTGCTCCTGTCTCTCTGCTCCTGTCTCTCTGCTCCTGTCTCTCTCTCTGCTCCTGTCTCTCTGCTCCTGTCTCTCTGCTCCTGTCTCTCTGCTCCTGTCTCTCTGCAGGGCTCCAGACGGCTCCTGCATCCTCACCAACAGTGCAGACAACGTGCTGCGTGTGTACAACCTGCCCCCAGAGCTCTACAGCTACAACTGGGACCTGCTGACTGAGATGGTGAGGCCCCCCTGCTGCCCCCCTCCTCCCCCCCAACCTGCCCCACCCCCTCCCTGGTGTTTCCTGGGTTCCAATCAAGCGGAGCTCGTTTTTGGAACATTTAAGCATGTCGAAATTTGAAAGACTGCTACTCTCTCTTTAAGCCTTGTTGGATTCTGCATCTCCCTCCCTCCCTGCCTCATTCTCTCCCTCCCTCCCTGCCTCATTCTCTCCCTCCCTCCCCCCCTCTTCCAGAGCCCAGTGCTGAGGATGGCAGAAGGAGACACCATCTATGACTACTGCTGGTACCCCAAGATGAGCTCCATGGACCCAGACTCCTGTTTGTGAGTACACACCCACACCTCACCACCTGTGTTAGTGCCAGGGGTGTGTGCTCCAGCCAGTCTGCAGGCTCTGAGAGCCAGCGTGACCCCCCGCTGACCTGTACCCCTTCAAGGGTACACTTGAGACACAGTGAGGGTGCTGCTCTCCCCCACACCACACACACTGTTCATACGGGCCAGATGGAGGATGACTCAGTCCTTCAACACTCACAGGAGCTTGTTGTGGAGCACGAGGTGTGTGTGTGTGTGTGTGTGTGTGTGTGTGTGTTTGTTTGTGTGTGTGTGTGTGTGTGTGTTTGTGTGTGTGTGTGTGTGCGTGCGTGCCCACTGGAGGAGTGCAGAGTGAGTCACCAGCACAACAACACTCCACACTCTTAAGTGCTTCATGATTTCCAGACGCTGGCGGTTCTTCTCACACTCCCACTGTGTGCATGCGTCCAAAAAGCCTCGCAATTATGACATCATCCTCGTTCTGAGCAGCCCTGAGATCAATACCCCATGATCGCTGCCCGCGTCGCCAACGGCAGTGAGGCCATCTAACGAGGCCTCGTTACCGGCAGCCCGCGCCCTTTAACACCTCCCCTTCCTCATTTCTCCCCACACCCCCAACGGTTCGTCTCTGATCAGGGCCCGGCGTGGGCCCACCCCCTCAGCAGATACCCTTTCCTAGGAAGAGGAGTAGGGCAGAGAGTGGGTCTAGACCTTGAGGATGAGAGGGTTAGCGACACTTGACGATGATTATTCACAGAGAGCAGCAAGTCTCTGGAGACCACAGAAAGTTCCAGTTCCAAGCTGACGACAGGCTCCTGCCACAGGCGCTCTGCTCGCCCTCGAGTGAGGGGCGGGCCGGGGGTTTGAGCCAGCTCTGTGTCGGGGGCAGGGGGGTGACAGAGAGCTGCTACTGTGCAGGGGAGTCAGGGCAGATGTTAGGCATTCTGTTTCTGAGCATGTGGCCAGTTGACTGGTTCTGTGGACCAGGGGTCCTCCAGTTACATGATTAGAAGTATTATTTCCCTGCTTGGTTTCCTTCGGCAAGCCTGGAGCAGGTTGTCGTGGAGACAGGGTGACATCATCACGGCAGCGGTTTTTATGTTTTTCAGTCGCGCACGACTGAATTTAATGTGGGGTAGCAGGGGACCCCCCCTCCCCCCAAAACCCCCCTTTCCCTCCATCTCTCCGTCTGCCAGAAGCCCTGTGTAGTGGCCCCCCCATCTCCCTCCTGGGGAGTGTGAAGAATGAGCACCAGTGGGGCCTCTTTGTGCTGCCTGGTGGCTGGGCAGCCTTCCAACTCTACCTCCAGGCTCTGCTCCAGGCCCAGGCTAGACTCAGCCAGCAGCGGGCTGGGATTGGGTGTTTCCACCCTGGCAAGAAACAAAGAGCCCCAGCTTGGTAACGGAACACGTATCAATCAGGCTTTACACACACGCCACACACACACACACACACACACACACAGGATGAAGAGGTCTGTTTCCAGTCATCTAATTGAGCTGCAGTGACTCCTCTGTGTTTTGTTCACAGCCAGGGCTATTAGACTGTTGAAAAGGCACGCTTGTTAACGCGTTCATGGCGAGGGACAGGCTTTGTCGTCAGAATGCAACACATCCATTTATCCAGCCGATTCCCCCTTCTCAACTCCCCCACACACCCTTACTCCCAATCTCCTCTTCTTCTCCATCTGTCTTGTCATCGTCCCTCTCCTTGGGGGTCAGATGGCTCAGCGGTTTAAGGCGTTGGCCTCATGATCGGAAGGTTGTGAGATTGATCCCCGGCTGTGGCTGCATGACGTTGTGTCCTTGGGCAAGGCACTTCACCCTACTTGCCTCAGGGTGAATGTCCCTGTCGCTTTGGATAAAAGTGTCTGCTAAATGAATAAATGTAAATGTCCTCCCCCCTCACTTCCCCAGCATCGCGAGCAGTAGCCGCGACAACCCGGTCCACATCTGGGATGCGTTCTACGGGGACGTGCGGGCCAGCTTCCGCCCCTACAACCACCTGGACGAGCTGACGGCCGCCCACTCGCTCTGCTTCTCCCCGGACGGCACCCAGCTGTACTGCGGCTTCGACAAGATGGTCCGCGTGTTCCACACCGAGAGGCCCGGACGGACCTGCGAGGAGAGACCCACCTCAGGTGTGTGTGTGTGTGTGTGTGTGGGGGAGAAAGGTCCGTTTGAGAGCAAAGCCTGCGCGTGTCTGCAGACCAGCCTGTGTGTGTGTGTGTGTGTGTGTGTGTGTTTGAGAGCTTGCGTTTTGTAAAGGTGTGTTTGAGTGGGGGCGCTTTAGTTTGACCTTGCCCCCCCCCCCCTCTCTCAGTGAAGAAACAGGGCCAGACTGGCATCATCTCCTGCATGGCGTTCAGCCCGTGCCAGTCTGTGTACGCCTGTGGTTCCTACTCCCGCACCGCCGGCCTGTACTCCTGCCAGGACGGCTCCCTCCTCGCCCTCATGCCCACGCGGCACAGCGGAGGCCTCACCCACCTGCTGTTCTCCCCGGACGGACACCGCCTCTACACAGGGGGGCGCAAGGTGGGCGTGGGGAAGATTAGATTAGATCATGGGCGTCGTTAGCCCTACTTTAGGCTGAAGCCCCCCTAAAATGTTCTTCAGCTCCCTCAATAATTATCAGGATTATTATTATCGGGCCGCCGAAGAAATACGATAATTAATACAAATATTTTATTTCGAAAAATTACCGGATGCTCTCGGTTAAATGTCGGTAACTTGAGAGTCAAACATGTAACCCACAAGTTCGAAAAACGAGTATCCCCCCCCAGACAGAAAATGCCAGGGGCTAAACCCCCCCTTCTCTTTCAATCCTAGCACGTCCCTGGATTAGATAAACCTTTATTTGACCTCCAGGGTGGAAATTGCAGTTCACAGCAGCAGCAGGGTAAAGTACAGCACACAGAGTTGCAGGGTAATATAACAACAATAATAACAGCAATGGAATAACAATAGGCGGGCACGATGAAGTCCAGTATAAAAATAAGTAAGTTAAGTAGACAAGGAAGGAACCCGATGCCATGTCACGGAACAGGGTGGGTAGGATATACACACTGAAGTGCTTGTGGTGAATCCTTGTGTGTGTGTCTCTCCGTGTGTGTGTGTGTGTGTGTCAGGATCCAGAGATCCTGTGCTGGGACTTGAGGGACCCTGGCAAGGTTCTGTTCTCTCTGAAGAGGAACGTGAACACCAACCAGCGCATCTACTTTGACCTGGACCCGTAAGATCTCCCACTTCCTGTCCTCATCTACCTCTCCATCCTGCCCAACACTGCACATAGTTGATGTGTGTGTGTGTGTGTGTGTGTGTGTGTGTTCAGGTCTGGCAGGTACCTGCTGAGTGGAGACACAGAGGGGGTGGTATCTGTGTGGGACACCCTCACAGCGCCCCCCGATGGCAGCGAGGAGCTACTGCAACCCCTGCTGCAGTTCCAGGCTCACAAAGACTGTACCAACGGCATCAGGTCTGCCCTCTCTCTCTCCTCCTGCTGGGACAGGCTGGCTCAGTCAAGCACCTCCACCTGCACCGAGACAACAGCTGTGGATCAGGCATAGACACCTTCATCTGTAACTGATTGATGATACCCTTCCATGTCTCTCTCTGTCTCTCTCTCTCTCTGTGTCTCTCTCTCTCTCTGTGTCTCTCTCTCTCTCTCTCTCTGTGTCTCTGTCTCTCTCTCCCTCTCTCTCTCTCTCTCCCTCTCTCCAGTATCCACCCCTTCATGCCTCTGCTAGTGTCGTCCAGCGGTCAGCGGCAGTTCCTCTGGCCGGGCGACGGCGAGGGCGACTCGGCCTCCGACTCCGAGGGCGACGCCATGGTGACGTCACCGCAGGAGCGCCAGGATAACGCCCTGACCCTGTGGTGGGCCGGCCCACTGTGCCCTGCTGGGGAGGGGGGGCAGGAGCAGCCTGCGATCGTGGTGGAGGACTAACACCCCCCCCCCCCTTCTCTCTCTCTCGCTCCCTTTTGGACTAAACCAAACGCAAACTGCCATTTCAGTTCTCACAACAATATTGAGAAAGATGTCACAAGTTATTCCCAGAGTGTTCGTTGTATCCAGTCGCTGATGGGTTGTCTTGTCTCAATACCAGGCGCAAGCCTTGCTAAAACGCTGAGGCTCAGCATTATCTAGCGATATCACCCCCCCACACCCACTCAGGGCTCCAGCCAGACTCTAGACACACAGCAGCGTGTGGATGTAGGAATATCTTCCAGTCAGACTTATCCTAGGGGAGTGTTTACCAGTCTACGAGGAGGCTCAGGCATCCATCAAATGCTTTGATCAAACCATTGGATTCAGGGTGTGTTTGATTTGGCTGCAGATGCGCAGGGGGAGCTAAATCAAGGGCACTCCAAGTACAGTGTGTATTTTCAGATGCTGTTTGCTGCAGGTTAAGGTTGTAGTGTTCAGGGGGAAGCGAATCTTCGCCTCTAGTTAAGTGCCATTCATAAGTGAACTTTGATTTGTTACCAGACGTTAGGTATTCGTCCGGTAGTCTTTTTTTAAGTGTCGTGCGTGCCAAGGTGTTGCTATACACGCGCCAGTAAATGTATATTTTTGTAAAGCCATGATGTGTCTGAATGTACTTACAAAACGGAAGCAGCGAGCTTTAATGCTGTGAGCGTCAACCATCAACACTGCAGACGTTGTTTTGTTTTTTAAATGAAATGTGTGAGTTAGTGGTTCTACAGTAGCTGTTGTGTGTGCTTGTGTAAGTGCTTCTTGTACGGAAAGAGTGCGTGTAATCGAAGCACAATTCGGTTTTTTTTGTAGATCAAGTCCATTACATACCATGGTCTAATGCTTTTTCTGCTGCACATTAAAACTATTAAACTGAAACATAAGTGGAAAGTGTGTGTGCAGCTTTTGAACCGCAGGAGCCTAATCATCGGAGCAATTTAAACCGAAAAATAAAAATCTCTTCACTTCGAAGAGTATGACGCTGTTAATATAATTTCTACCTTACAAAATATGCCTTTTTCTAGTTTTAAAGAAAGTAGGACTGTCTTTCTGTTAAGGAGCTTCCCTGTGGAGCCTTTTGGTTGCTGAAAGCTTTTTTTCCCTGAGTAATAAGTCGTACGGTAGCTTTTCCTCAGCCAGACACGCCTCCTTATTACATTGTCTGAACTCACAGGAGAAGGAGAGCATTTAGTGAGACTCCAGAGCCCTGCTGGTGTGTTCCTGAGTTGCTTAGCGACCCCTCCGAGAAACAAGAGAGAGGAGGGACGCGGAGTGCGAGGTGGAGCGAGAGAGAGAAATGGAGAGGAAACAAAGCCGAGGGTAAAGTGCTGAAGTGGGAGGTGTTGGGGGGGGGGAGACGGAACCAGAGAGAACGATTGAGTGAGAGACCTATTCTGCCTGAGGAGGGGAACACAGAGAGAGAGAGGGGGGTGTCAGTGCTGAACTTTAAAGTGTGACATGTGGCCCAGCAGCGTTTAAACAGATTGTCCGGGGACAGAAGCAGATAAAGATCTGTAGCTTGAGCTGTAAAGACTGTCCAGTGGGTTTTGACGTCAACAGCTGGTGCTGTGCTGGACGCAGGTAGGACTCTATAACACCTGCTGCTGCAGAACTAGATGGCATGGGAAGAGGGAGGAGGGGGGGGGTGGGGTGGGGGGGGGGGGGGGGACAGAGCACATCGAGCACTGCGGAGGCTCCAGAGGGGGGGCTTCAGGTGTCCTGGTGCAGGGGGCCCCTTCACAGGAGCCACGTCCAGGATGCAGAAGCTGGAGAGGATGCGGGGTCACAACCCCCCTGTCCACGCAGACAACCTTGCACACACACATCCTGGGTGAGACCTCCCAACACTCTCTCTCTTCCTCCCTCTCTCTCCTTTTCCACTCCCTCTTTTTCGACTAGTACCTCCTGTGTACTAGTGTAAACACGATGAAATTGAAGAGGGAGAAGTTGCTCTCATCTCTATTTTTTGGGGTGCCTCTTCATGCAATGTTTATCTGGTTTGAGTGCAGTCGTGGGACATTGTTCAATGTTTCAAGGATTTTGAGAAGCTCTCCATGTTCTGTATTTTACAAACACACACACACAGTATAAACACAGACACACACAGTATGCACGCACACTTGCACACACACACACTTTGTGGTGCTAAGTAGAGGCTCTCCATTCATAGACTAACTAGTAACCAATAATGGCATTTTCACGTGAGCCAAGAACACATTTAAAAGCAATTATTCAAATGTGTCAGGGCTGTGCGAAAAGAGTGGACGCTGTAGTACTGTGTCTCAGTCAGCTTGATCTTCTGAGTGACTGCAGACTGTTGACACACACACACACACACACACTCTCCCTGCAGGCCGAAAGGACGGAGAGGTAAACCTTTCCGATAAACCCTCATCCTGCATTTGTATGAAAGGAACAAGCTTTTAGAGCTTAGTAGAAATGGGACCAATTTTGTTTTCCTTCTGAAAGGTTGTCATCAATGTCACAGTCAAGTTCTTTCCTCCAAACCTCCGGAGAGTGCAGTGCACAGCAGGCCAACGCTAGTGCTTCTGGGGATGTAGTCCTGGTGCAGGCTTTATTCCTTCAACATGGTTCATGAGTTGGTTGGTTGTGGTAGTCGAAACGTGTCTGATAGATCTGGGGAAGAAATTTCATGTTCAGTCTTCCACAACCTCCAGACAGGCCCTGAGGCTGCCTGCTCCTGCGCCCCACACAGAGCAGGGGGACCTGGGGGACACTGGAGGAGGACGTCTGGGTGGAAGTGTTTCTGCGGAGGGTGGAGGAGGAGAGAAACAAGGCTCTAAGACTGCAGGAAGAGGTACAGGATCAACCCCCCCCCCCCCCCCCCACACACACACACACACACACGTGCACACACACACTGCAAAGGCATAACATAGAGACAATATAAATATTCAAATAACAGCTAATGGAATTTGCCAAGTACACTTAGCCTGTCCTTCACCTTCTCACAAACCCCAGGCTAACTTCCTGTAAATCTGCTCCCATTTCTCTAAAAGCTTCAGTGTTGATTGACAGGAACAGTTTCGCTTGCTTACTTTAGAAGTGTGGGGAGCTGGTACCTCAAGCCCTCCTAGTGTGACACACGCACACAGCCTTCTCTCTCTCACTCACGCTCTCTCTCTCTCACACACACACATCCTTCTCTCACACACACACACACACACACTCTTTCTCCCTCTCTGACACACGCAGATGGAATGGTTTCACTCAGATCATCAGCAGTCTGATCTCATCTTATTGCTTGCCTCCAGATGTGCGGAGCCTCTCCGTGCTTCACCACACACACACACACACACACACACACTGTACCCACACTGTAGACGCAGCCTATCACCAAGCCCCAAGCCTTCCGCAGCAAAACTGTCACCAGCCACCAGCAATCATTCACAGCGACAGCATCCAATTGCTAGCATACGCTCTATCAGTTCTCATACATATAGAACATGTTCTGCCCCTCTCTGCCATGCGTCCTCGTAAGATTCCCATTGGTGAAGCTAGCTAGCCGTGATGAACACGGCCTATTGAAGTGCTAGCATAGCGCCTCGGAGATTGGATGCAGGGGTAGCAGTTTAGCGCCTCTGAGGGTGTAATTGCCTCTATAATTGTACACAGGGGACAGGTACCAGGAGTCGAGCAGTTCACACACTTACAGTAGCCAGGGGCTCCAGCAGTCCAGTCACACAGTCAGGAGGCAGCTTTGACCACCTGCAGTCTGTCCTTTTATCTCTCTCTTTCTCTCCCTCTCTCTCCATCTTTTGGGTTCCTCTCTCCACCTCTCGATACTTTCACCTTCCTGCTGCCTCTCCCTCCCTCCATCTCCTCCTCTCCCCTCGCCCCCCCTTCCTCCCTCACCCTACACAGCACCTGCAGGTGCGCTTCAAAGCGGCGCTGCAGGCCACAGAGAGAGGCTGGAGGCCGAGCAGAGACAGGGGGAGCGGGTGGAGCAGCAGGCCCGCTTTGAAGAGCGCTGGGCCGGTTTGCGGACCAAGCTGGAAAGGGAGATGAGACTGTCCCTGGAAAAGACCTCCGACGAGGGGGAGCAAGAGAGACAGAGAGAAAGGGAGGCGATGGATGCTAGAGATAAGGTAGCTATGTCCTGTGCGTGTGAGAGAAACAGAGAGGATGTTGTCGTGTTACAGCTGCAGGGTCAGCTAGATGTTTTATACCACACATTGCTGACAGGTTCTACTGCTCTCTCTCTCTCTCTCCATCTTTACCGCTTTCTTTCATTTTCCTTCCCACCAATTCCCCTCTCTCTCTCTCCCCCTCTCTCTCCCTTTCTCTCTCCCTCTCTCTCTCACTCTCTCTCTCTCTCTCCCCCTCTCTCTCTTTCTCTCTCTCCCTTTCTCTCTCCCTCTCTCTCCCTCCCTCTCTCTCTCCCTCCCTCCCTCTCTCTCTCCCTCCCTCTCTCTCCCCCCCCTCTCTCTCTCTCTCCCTCTCTCCCTCTCTCTCCCTCACTCTCAGGAGGATGTGTGGAGGAGCGTTAGAGAGACTGAGGAGTGCGTGCGGCAGCAGTGTGAGAGAGAAGCACAGAGACCGAAATGAGCCTGCAGGACAAGCATGCTATCACACACACACACACACACACACACACACACACTGAATCATGTCTCATTTTTCTCCATCACAATACTTCCATAATATAATCCTGTCCTTTGTGCATGCAAAACTATGTGTGTGCGCATGTATGTCTTTGTGTGTGTGTGTGTGTGTCTTTGTGTGTGTGTGTGTGACAGGATAGGGCAGCTGGAGGAGAGTCTGGCCACAGTCACAAGGGAAAGGATGCGGTATGAGTGTGAGTTTAAGGTCAGCACACTTAATGAGGTCATCATGAATAAATGAGGAGGACTAAACCGAGCCAGCCCACACACACACACACACACACACACACACACCTAAAGACAAATGTGAACTGCAGACACCCTCATTCTGTCTCACACACACACACACACACACCAGGTCCTCTTCATCAACCTACTCACTCTCCAACTGTTTACTTTTCACATAATTTACCTCTCGTTCTTTTGTTTACTATCTCTTTCTCTTCTCATCCCTCTCCCTCACCCCCCCCCCCCTCCCCCTCCCTCCCTCAGAAGGTGCAGTGCGTATAGACGGTGTGTAGCCTGACTGACTCCTCCCTCCACTCTGACCACCCGCTGAGACTGCGGCAGCGGAGCCTGGATACACCGACACCGGGGTGCAGACTGATGACATCACCACCACTGGCCACGCCCTACCATAAGGCTGAAACCTG
>CM059341.1:6275472-6366282 GCA_030340685.1 Protosalanx chinensis | reverse complement strand
CAAATCGTGTTTCTAGAAACTCCTCATTGAACAATTCCAGTGATGTGGCACCCTAGTGGTCCAATGTTCAACAACACTTAAACTGGTTACGTAACCTTGCTACACTGAATGCTTTCCATCCTCTCCCTGTTTTGAACTGTGCTCCTTTCAATTATGCCCCTATCCCATTCTCCTGATTCTGCCAGCGTGGTGGGCCTTCATGAGTGTCTGAGAGGGGGCATGGGGTCTCACAAGCCCCCCTGGACCTTAACAAACAACAACAAAAGCCCTAACGAGGGTCACTGCTCAAGTCTTGGAAATAGTTCTTTCCACAATTGAATTCACCAGCATTTTGCCTGGTACACAGGTGTCAATAGCTTAACTCTAGGCTCTGTATGCCAACAAATACAAAGTTGCTTGTTTTTTTTCGGGGGGAATACACTGCCCTTGGGGTCCGTTCTCTGAATTGCAGAGCTTTAAAAACAATGTTGACACTTCCAATAAGACTGCCTGAGCAAGATGTCTGAGGAGAGAGAACATTGCAGTTCTCTCTAATTACATCACAGGCCCACACGAGAGAGAAGAAAAGAGAACCCTGAGGTTCAGGGCCGAGGCTGGGAGCCGCCCTGCTGCCCTCAGACAAAAGACCCCCAATCTCCTTGCATAAGAAGGCTGAAGGGGGGTCCAGCGAGGAGCTGGCGCCGCTGGCTTCAGCAACACAGAGGCTTTTCGGGGGGGGGGGGGGGGGGGGGGTTATGCTAACGCCTCGCTGGCTTCTAAGGGGGGGGGCTCCAACCCCACTCTAATCACTCCACTTGCTCACTTCAGTACCAATAAGGGGTGAGGGAGGGATGGGAAGGGGGAGAACAGGCCCCGAAGTGTAAGGGCAAGTGCCCTTATTTTGAAGCTGATTTAGTTGTTTTGCTGCTCTCCCTTTTGCTGCTTTGTGTGGCCTGCTAAGCTGAAAGACGAATGTGTGTTTATGTAGAAAAAAAAAGAAAAGAAGAACGGGTTGTGAAAGAGAGAGGGTGAGAGAAAGGTAAAAAAGAAAACGGTGTTTCTTTTGTGTGCCTGGTAACTCTGGCCCTGGTTGGTATGCCTGCCAAGATCACGTCAGATAAATCACGTAACCAAGGGTAACTATGCCAGTTTGTTCCGGAAAAAGAGGATTCCAGGAGTGTTTGTCTTCTTCTCTTCCTCCTCTCTTCTGCCTCCTCATATTTCCTCTTCTAGATATCCATCCTTCTAGATATCGCTCCTGTACCTTCTACATTTACACTTAGCAGACGCTCTTATCCAGAGAGACTGACAGCAGGTACAGGGACATTCCCCCCCCTGAGGCAAGTAGGTGAAGTGCCTTGCCCAAGGACACAACATCATATAGCCACAGCCAGGAATCAAACTTGCAACCTTCCAATCACGAGGCCAACGCCTTAACCCGCTGAGCACCTGACTCCTTCTATCAACTCTACGTGTTTCTCCTGCTCTCCTCCTTCTCCTCTTCCTTGAACTCCTCAGTCTTGCCATCAAGCCACAGCAGGTCTGACTTAATGGAAACGTCTCCCTGGCTCATTGTTGATCTCCAAACCCCCAGCATGATGGCCTAAGCCAGCCCTGTGTCACAGAACCACACTGAGGGCAGAAATTGAGGTAGAGAGACTGAAGGAATGGAGAAAAGGTAGAGAGAGAGAGAGAGGCGGAGGGGTGGAGGGGTGGAGGGGGGAGTCCGAGAAGTGGAAAGAGTGTTGGAAGGGTTGAGGGTGGCAGCCAGGGACATCCTGTTTTGTGGGAAACACCCATTCCAGTAGAAACACTCAAAACGAGGTCAATCCAGCACAAACTGGAGCTTAATAGCACTTTCGGTAATTTGGCAGATCAACATTTCCTCGTGGGCTTCTACCTTACTGCTTCCTCCCAGTGTGCTGCTGAGCAGCTTGAAATCACACCACACATACTGTACTGTGCACACAAGCACATCTTCTCTCACACACTCACATGAAAACACATTCTTTCACACACACACACACACGCACCAACACAAAGGTGGGTATGCACATACACACACTGTGGCGCCAGACTTATGCTTCTGGGACAATGGTCCGTTTTGTTTCTGATCTCACCAGGAAGTAGCCACACTGGATGATTGATGAATCCAGAGTACAGATGCTGTGTGATTAGCCTGGACGCTGCCTGCAGACTAATGAGGCCAAGATCGCTGGCCTCACCTCAGATACGTTATATTTGAACTGTATATGATCCACTGCTGGTGCCCATGTACAAGCTGAAGAGTCCACCATGCTGTCCTGCAGCAGTTGGAAAGTCAACTCCTGGTGTTGGTGTAACGTACAGTCCACTCCTGTTGCCATGGAGAGGTCACATGGTGGTATCCCATCCAGCCTGGTCTGGACTACAGCTGTTCACTCACAGGGCTGTTTGCATCTGTGTACAGTACACTGGCTGGGTAAGATTTACGATTGACTGTTTAAGATTTAGTCATTTAACAGACACTTTTTATTTAGAGTGACTTAAGAGTTAGTTCAGGGACATTCCCCCCCCTGAGGCAAGTGGGGTGAATTTCCTTGCCCTAGGATACAATGTAATGTTGGCACAGCCGGGGTTCGAACCGGGAACCTTCTGATACTAGCCGAACCCTCAGCCACCTGACTCCCTGAATGGTTTATTAATGCGAGGAAATTCCTTAAGTCCTGTCTTAAAGTTTGAGCCTCTCTTTAGCGGTAGATGTGTCTAGTAAAAAATTTATGGAAGATTTTTCCATGGACGTTAGCTTTGTGAAGTGTTGAAATGAATGGGTTTGGGTCTGGTGACTGAGGGCCTGTTCTGAGGATCTGGGTGTTAAAATCCCACAATTGTGCTACCATGGATGGGTGTATACACAAAGAAAGTGAGAGGAAGTGATAAAACTCTTCAGAAAAAAACTTCTTTATAATAGTGTTAGTAAATTTAAGAGAGAATTTACAATGTTTTGCTCAACCGTATGTCAGTAGTTGTAAACCCCAAATTGCTGGAAGGTGCTTTTTGCCTAATGTGTTTGTTAGAGAACCTGGTCAAGGAGGGAAGTTTGAGATGTTTAATATCTGCTGGGAAGAAACAACAACAGAGAAACGCCTTTAAAAATAGCCTGGTTACTGTCAACGTGCAATGGGAACTTTCACTGTCCTGTGACAGTGATGCATAGTAATAACCTGGTGCTGCTCTGAATCAGGGGGGCTTACTGGCTGTGACGTGGTCTGGCCCCTCCAGGGGTCTCCTAGATGGGAGGTATCATCCAGATCTCATATATACTTCACACTTGTAGTAACACATCTCTACTCGCACTCCAAGATCCCCAGTCCTCCGAGGACGAAAACCCCTCCTAAACCTTGACTGCGCGATTTTTTTGCTGAATCATTAAAGGGTATTAGCAGATATAACAGAAGGATCTAGACTTCAGACAATTAAAACGCGCACCTGTAGGTGTTGGACTCATCGCGCAAGGGATTTCTCAATTGGACCAAGCCACTTCTTCATCAAAGCATCTACATTTATCGAGCTTTTTAGCCTTTTCGAGTTTTTTTCGAGATGGCAAGCACCGGGATTCAGCTGTTAGGGTTCGCCCTGTCCCTCATCGGTGTGATCGGGCTGATAGTGGGCACCATGCTCCCCCAGTGGAAGATGTCTGCCTACATCGGAGACAACATCATCACGGCTGTAGCTTTGTATCAGGGACTGTGGATGTCCTGCGCTTCCCACAGCACTGGCCAACTCCAGTGTAAAGTCTACGACTCGATTCTGCAGCTGGATAGTAAGTAGAAATATATGACATTAAAGCATCGTTAAATATAACACGTTTACGTCAAACCGTTAACGAAAAGACAGCAACTTGCTGAGCGCTGTGCGTAAAATGCGCATGGGGGAAGCTGTTGGTGTCGCCAATGGGCTGTTGATTTTGTTTTGTCTTTTGGAATAGGAAGGTCTGATACTGAGATAAATTCAAAAAGATTAACGGTCAACTGGTTATTGCAGTAACTTGTGAGGAAAGGTGCCCTAATATCGCTTGTTGGTGTCACTTGTGCACTGTTGTCACCTCTGGCCAGCCCGCTGTTCTTCTTTTCCCATCTAATCTCCGGCCGTATTACAATACAGTGGTAACATTATATTGTTTATTTATTAGTGTGACACTGGTAGGACCTTCTTACAGTCCCACAGGTAATGTTTACACATCAGCACAACTCCGAACCCACTATCCACTTCTCCAATACTGGATTTCTGATCCTCCGCCCAGCGGTGGAGAGTTTTTACGGTCAGGTGTCCGGCAGCCTCCTCTCAGTCCCTGGCTGAAGGCCGTCAGCTGAGCCCTCCTCCCATTGGTGTTGTGGAGCCACCTGGGCTCCCAGAGGCCCCTCCATCCTTATCCACCAGGCCCAGGAGCAGAGCTGAAGCTCGGGCATGAAGGCTGCCAGGAAGGGGACCTTTATTTATGGTTCCAGCATCGTGCACTTAGTCGAGGGTGTAGCCATAGAGACAGCACCACCAGGATACCCTCTGTGGGAATACAGTCACCCCCCACCCCCTTTCCACCCATAGGATCCTCTCCTCACTGGGTGCTGCCTCCCGCCCCCCTCCCCCCCCCCCCCCCCCCCCCTACCAAGCTGGCTGGATTTATTAGGTTCATTTTGGGGGGTTGAAAACAAAGAGAGGCAAACACCCCTACTCTTTTTCCAGTCTCAACCGGTTAGGGCCACACCTCACATCAAGTCTTTCTGTTTGTGTGGTGGGTAGTGGTAGTGGTGGTAGTGGTCCTGGGTGGGGGGGGGGGGGGGGGGGGGGCAGTGGGAGGGGGGACACTGATGTGAGGTGATGCTCCAGGTCTGTTTTGATGACTCTGGGTACGAGCCTCCATTGTTAGCGGGGAATGCAGAGAAGGAGGAGGGCTGAGGTATTTCTTCGTCTCTCGTTCCAGCCTCCATCCCTCGCTCCTCCTAACGAGCCCTCTCACCCCATGATTCTATTACCTCTCCTTTCCCTCCTTCATTCTCTCTTCCAGTCTCCCCCCCACCCCCTCATTATCTAGGTATTTCTCTGTTCCTCTTTTCCCCCTATCTTCATATCTCCACCCCCCCCCTCCTCAGCCCCCCCCCCCCCCCCCCCCCCCCCTCTCTATGTGTGCTTGGTGGATGGTCAGGACTGGCACAGACTGGTTCTAGGTGGACAGAGCAAGTGGAGGCTCTGCCTGTGTTAGTTTTATAAGGAGGGTGACAGATTAGGCCTGTGACAGTTAGGCTTTCACCAGAATCCCCCCTCGGCCCCCCTGTGCCCACCCCCGTTAAACAACAGCAGATTGGAGGGGGGGGGGGATGGAGTGTGTGTGTCCCGGGCCCATGGTTCCAGGACAAACACACATTCAGGTTTCACTGACAGCCTAATGTGAATGTAACTCACAATCTCTGGACAAGCACATAAAACATCCCTGATGTATTGCACTGTGTTTATTAAGAGACCTTTCTTCCCTCTCTATCTTTTTACCTCTCTCTCTTTCTCTCTCCCTTTCTCTCTCTCTCTCTCTCTCTCTCTGTCTGCTAGACATGTACTGACACTGTATTTAGATGTGTCATTGTTTATGTCTAACTGTACACCCCAACTCACATTTTCTCTCAACGTCATGTTACTCCCTGCTGGAATTCCCCCTCGTAATCTGTCCTCCTCTGTCTTCCCCTCTCCCTCTCCTCCCTCCCCCCTTCCCCTCCCAGGTGCCCTCCAGGCCACCCGCGCCCTCATGATCGTGGGCATCATCGTCTCCGTGGCCGGCCTGGGCGTGGCCTGCGTGGGCATGAAGTGCACCACCTGCGGCGCGGGCGACAAGGTCCGCAAGTCTCGCGTCGCCATGACGGGTGGAATCATACTACTGGTGGGAGGTGAGCAACCGGGGAGGGGAGGGGAGGGGAGGGGAGGGAGGGAGGGAGGGATAATCACTTTCAGCATGTCATGACTCAGATGTAGTAAGTCTAAAAATGGCTGTGCGTAGATTAGTCAGCTTAACAACTCCTCCGAGTGTGTTTATAGTATCACCCTATGGGAGGCCTGTATCAGTGGTATCAGGTCATTCTGTTTAGACAGTGAAAAGTCAAACATTTCCTGATCCAGCCATGAAAAACTCAACTTACTTTCTTATGTAAGATCGCAGTCAAGATCGGTGCCTATTCGCTCCCTGTACATGCTGTCCATGAAAGAACGTTCTTCAGATCTTGTCCCGTTTGTTCTGAACTTGAAGAGGACATTAGATCCTCCGACTAAAAACCCTCCCACCTACAGCCCCAAGCCCTGCACGGGTCAAAGGTCATCTGTCGTGAATGAGAACAGTTGTGCAATAGATTTGAAAAGTCTTGTCACAAAGAAAGCTTCTTACCGACTCAAAGAGGATGATAGAGTGTGGAAGTGTCATAGAGGAGGGTTAATAGCAGGTCGCCCTCCCTCGTCACTTCAAAGGGCCCAAGTCTCTGATGGTCTTAATGGTCTGGGAGATGAACTCTTCTCTCATCTCTTGTCTGTTTGTCTGATGTATCTGCGGTGCGTCTGCCTGTGTGGTCCCTCCTCCAGCTCTGTGTGCCATCGTAGCTTGCTCCTGGTTCGCTCACAACGTCATCCGCGCCTTCTATAACCCCTACACGCCTGTCAACACCAAGTGAGTACCCGTGCTGTTCACATCGTCGTTGTTGTTGTTGACGGGTTGATGTATCACCGAGGCGTTTTTGTTTTGAGCGGTTCATTCAGTTGTTTGTGTCAGTGTTGTTGATACATTACGGTCTTTAGAGAAGCCCTCTCTAATCTGATCCATCTGTCCTCCTTGGTTTCTCACTCCCCCCCCCCCACCCCCATCTCCTTCCTGCGCTCAGGTTTGAGTTTGGAGCGGCCATCTTCATCGCCTGGGGGGGCTCCCTTCTGGATGTGCTCGGGGGCGCCATGCTGGCCTCATCCTGTCCCAGGAGGAAGCAGGTGTCCAAGTACCCACCCATGAGCAGCCCCCGAGCCCCCAGCAGCACCAAGGAGTACGTGTGAGCTCCCCCTAGTGTCTTGGCTCAGAACTGACCAGAACGGATGCAAGGTCGACGTTAACAGATTCCCCCCCCCCCCGCCCCCCCTCCCCCATATTGATAGACCAAGGAGCGCTGTGTGCCAATGTGTGTGTTACACCTTGCATTGAGGACAGCTGGGGGTGTGCGTCACTGGAAAGAGTTACTGGATGTGATTATTGCAATAACAGATAGTCCCTCGACACCTTCAACGACCACCACAGCTCTCACTATTACTTCAAATGGGTGTCTCTCGCCCCCTCCAAACATTCCACAATTGTTTACGAGTGAAGCTCACGAACACATTATAATTGTTTCCCCTCGTATTAATGGACAGGTTCTTATGGAGTACGTAGGCTTGTATCAGAGCCAAGATGGCGTGTCTAGGCCAACAGTCACAGGCCCCTGTGAGAAAACATCAGCGATTAGCTTTTCCCCACCCGTGTAAATGAGAGTAATCAATTAAACTGTGGCGTTTACAGGGCATCTACTCAACAAAGCTCAGGGCTTATGGTGATATCTACCGAGGGGAAACTGTTCTCTCTTGCGCTGACGTTTTTACACAGTATTTACCATATACATAGCCTTACCAATAGCGCTTAGCGGAAACTAGGTGTGACTTCACACTGTGGGGATACAGAGATAGTGTGTTCCGGAACGATGCCTCATGCTAGCTCAGACTTTACAGGATAAGGTGAATCGCACCAGCTACTTACCACAGAATACACATAAACACACACACAGACACACACACAAACTTCATAGAGGGCTGTTACAAGCCCTGCCCTGATATGAAATACTTCTCACCACAGTCACCCTCCCACTGCAGGTGGCCTTAATGTCACACGGAGTGACCGTTGTAATACTGTAACTCAAACACAAGTTGCTGTTCTTTTATAATGTGTTTTCCTTGGATCCATTGTTGAGAATGTAGGACATGTTTGTCTTAATGTAGCACTCCAATAGAAATAGCTTAGTAATGGTGCAGCCTGGAGTAGCTCTGGCCTCGGCCTGAATATTATATGTGAGATGTACAAGGTCAAAGTTCAACTGGATGTCTCTGCCACAATGAGATTCTTAAAGCAACTGAGAGCTTTTATTTGTGAAACACTTTTTTGGGATGTTTTGCTACATGCTACGTGTTTTTTGTTTTTTTGTTGTTTAACTATTTTTATGACCAACCAGTTGACATGTGTCACAAGGGATAGGTATACATTTATTGTTGTTATTCTCGCTCCATACGATTGTGGTTGTACTGTTTAAGTGTACCATAAAGAAACATTTCTGGAATGTAAACACATGGCGATATCAAACATGTGGATTTTAATTACACCCTATAAATGAACCAGACTGTCTTGAACGAAGTTCCAGAAAATACCACAGGCATTGTTTTTATTCAAACAAAGCATGATGCAAGAAAGCCACCATCATCATGCAAATGTTCACAATTCACAAACACTCCATCAAATGGTGTTGCGTGATTGGGCAAGCTGTCCTGAAGTCTGACCAATGAACTGCAAACCTCCTTGGGAACAAACTAGTCATTAGTAACCTTCAGATCCATTTTTTTTACTGTTTTTTATTTTATTTTTTACATCCAATCAAATCTCTGCAGAAGACTGAGGGTGGGGCTTAGTTGATATGTGCAGGGTCCCTTGTGACCAACCTTAACTGGATAAAACTATTCAGTTACTGATAAAGCGACCGTTTCAAGACACTGATTTGGTGAACTTAGTCCAAATATTCTCATAAAACGTGATAAGATGTTTCCATGGCAAAGAGAGTAGCCCTTGAAATTGTAAATTGATTACAAATTATTTTGATGCATCAATAGACTCCATGCATAGAAATATGCTAAGTTTGAACACATAGTGTACAAAAGTCATTCCCACAAAGTGCAAATTGTTACACCGTTTACAAGAACACAATATATTCCAAGATACGTTTAAAATAACAACCTTTTGTAATCTTTTTTTTATTTTTTATACTGAATAACAAACCAAACTTGCAAAGAATACAAAAGTTTTTCATTTACAACAATAAATAAATCATTAGATAGCTTAAAGAAAACATTCTCCAAAAAACTATAAACATTCCACAGGAGAGAAAAAAAAATGTACACTTGATTTTAAGAGTACCACAGAGATTTAAACCACGAGCCAAACCCAATGTTCTACTTGAACGTTAAACGTTAGCAGTTGTCCATCTGAGACGAAACACCTAACTGGAGGAAACAGTAGCTAAACCATGGCAACCTGCACTTTCTACCAGCCAATCACAGTTCTAACTTTACCTCATTTAAACCAGTGCAAACATCATAAATGTAGCCCTTGAGAAACTCAATAGATTTAAGTATGCTGCCCTGTGACACACACACAAACACACGCGCGCACACACGCACACACACCAAGTTTACTGCCAAGGTAGGGCAACTGTAGGGTCAGTCGTTCACCCATTCAGTTCAATCACAGCTTAATAAGTTAGAGACACATGAAACAAGTCATTAAAGTAGAGTAGAATTCTGGCCAGAGGATGATCACTTTCTGTGCTGCGCCATGTTGCAGAGAGCTTCCCTAAAAGGTCACTTAATCAGACCCAAGGCCATTTCTGATTGGAGTTTTGGCACCCAGAGGGGAGTGGAGGAGGGGGTGGGTGGGTAGGGGGGTTTGGCATGGCCAACATACGAGATTAAGAGATGGGGGACAGAACGGGACACTGTCCGTTATTGTTCATGAGGTCATCCAAGTCCTCGTCCCCCAGGTCAACTGGAAGAGAGAGGAAACAGTTGGTTCACTTCACTGTGTGTGACAGACTGACAGGAATGTACTCTGATATGATTTCTGATTGGTTCAGCGAGACTTTCTCATTTGGCGTGGCCAGGTTTCAACACCTCTGGTCACACACCTCTCTAGTCAAGCTCAACAGGCGCTCACATGTCTTGTCTTACCTTTCTTAGATCGGCCGATCTGTCCCAGTTTAGGTGCCCGCTGGCCAAGTCTCTGCGGGTTGGCTCCTACCACACCGTGTCCGTTGAAAGCTCCCTGGGAATGTCCTGGGTTATACTGGCCTCCTGCAATGTTGGGTTGGGTCCCATTTGCTGGGATTAATTCAGGTATCCCGGACGCGCCGTACATCTCTGCTTCAGGGAGCCTGTGCTTCTCGATATGTCCACTAGATGTCGCCAGAAACACAGGAGGGAGGTTTAAGGCTCGATAGTCTTCACTTCCGCAGTGCTGATAAACGATCAACTGTGAATTTTTAGAGAGACAGAAACCGCTTAAATATCATTGTATGATCTTGGTTGCGATTAAAACAGGCTCCTCTTGCTATGACACCCAAATGACTGTTATTAATACAAGATGGAATGTTATTTTAAGGTTATTATAAGGGCTTATAGAAAGACGGAATCTAGAAAGAACGAGCCCTTACATAATTCTTACATAGGCTACTAATAAACGCACATAATTCCACCATATGCCCATGAGTTAAACATACCTAGATATTATTCCTAGCAGGTAAACTATTCTAATGTAATACATCGAGTTTCTAGATCCCCTTTATAAATGAATGTTTTTTAATACTTGTAGCCCATAGGCTGGATCGGACATTATCAAATGAAACCATTTACCTACACCCATTATTCATATTATCATCAATAGTCTTACCTTTCGAGATTGTCGCCGTAATATTTCGTTTAAATTCCTTTCTCAAAGACGATCCAACTCCATAACACGGCGTGTGTTGTTGATCAGATCCCTCGGAGTGACACTGAGGAAGCTTCAACTTAAAGGAGAAGCACGTTTCTGTCTTGAACTCTCGCTGGGGATTTCCTCGTGTTGCGTCACTTCTGGACTCAAGTGCGTCATCGCGCGGACTTTTCTGCCACACAGAGTGATGAGCGCGCGCCTTGCACATTAGTGCGCACCCCCATGTAAACACTAACCTGTGGGGGATGGGTGTTTACGCACCAACATAAACACTGTGACTCAACTGTCAGCTTAATGAACAACCAGGCGACAGTTATGTTTTATACCCAACACACATGCTCCTATCCAAGTCATATTAAGAGAATGTATCAGTATTAGTGACATACACAGGTATTCACCAGTAACCAACAAAGTAAGTTTCCTGGAATTTCCCATCTGAATTTGCGTAAGCAAAACTCGGTAAATAACATGCTCTAACAACACAACATACCGTAACTAGGCGAGTGGGTTTATTTCATGCTGGCGTGGGGCCTCTCTATGCTCAGTCACCATGAGGTATGATGCCACGGGTAAACCTGGGGCCAGGGACCTGTTTAAACCCATCCCCAGGGCAGATGCTCTGTCATCACAGGCACCCCCACCACCATCTCCTAACCCTCCACCTGCCATTAGGACAAGACCTCCTTCCAGGTGAGTAGGAGGTGAGGGGGGAGGATCACTGATCTGAGAAGGATTTAAACCCTTACCCCTCCACTCACCCCCAGACACCACCTCAGAAGCAGAACACTGACATCATGTCTATGATCTCTGTCACTCTGGTGCTGCTCATCCTAGCTTCCATCTGGAGCCAAAACACAGGTATTATTATGATATATATATATATACACGATACGATACCATTATGATATATGATATACTGCAGGGATCACCAATCCTGGTCGTCGAGGTCTGCTGTCCTGACAGTTTTAGATGTTTCCCTGCTCCAGCACACCTGATTCTAATGAATGAGTCATTATCAAGCTCTGTGGAAGCCTCATAATGACCCTTTATTTGAATCAGGTGTGCTGGAGCAGGGAAACATCGAAAACTGTCAGGACAGCAGACCTCGAGGACCAGGATTGGTGATCCCTGATATACTGTATATATATGGCGTGTACAGGTGTGTTTCATTACTGCATGTCGCCATGCATGCATGTTGCCCTGCAAGAGTGTTCAGTCTTCTGTCTGTGCTTCTGCAGTGTCGTCTGCCAGGCTGCCAGTCGGCCCTCCACAGGTGCGCTCAGCCCTGCACAGGTGCAGATGTCAAGGTGAGCACCCATCTGGCAGCTGGATGGGAATCACAATCAAGGAGTCATATCGATAGATATGTGTTTGGTGTGGATCGCAATCAAGGAGTCATATCGATAGATTTGTGTCAGGTGTGAATTGCAATCAAAGAGTCATATCGACTCAGTAGATTGAGTCATGTCAGTAGATTTCTGTTGGATGTCTGTCCCGTAACAGTAATATGTCTGCTTTCAGTGCTTGTTGGAAAAGAGATTTGCCGCAAGCCAGGCCTCCCAAAAACCCAGAAGAAGAGAGAGGACGTGAGGAAATGCTTGTGCAGTGAAACACTCCCGCATGGTGAGTGCAGAGGAAAACCAGTAAGCGGCCTTGTGCCTTTTTTTTGCTACCGTCTGAAAACACGTATCATCTCATGTGTCTGTCTGTCTGCCTGCCTATGTCTTTGTAGGATCCGTCTACAAGAAAACATGTCGAGTCGTCAGTAAGCGCCCTTTAACCCCGGCCATCCCTCTACTTTAAGACGGTATCTTCAGCAATATGGCGGTCACTGCAAGGCAGTTTATCAAGGTCATTATTTCGTGTTTGGAATGATGTGTGTTGTTGAACCCTTCTCTTGTACTGATGTGTTTGGCCTGGGTGTAATTATAACACCCTGTCAAATAAAGGACAAATGAACAACGTAAACACAATGATCTCATGCGATCAAAGTCCCTCACTGCCATTTTTAATAAACAGATCGTTTCTAAAGCAGATGATTCAAGTTGTGCTGTAAGATGTTGGTAATTCGTTGGTATAGGCTACTGTGGTATGACTTTAATGATGTAGAACTCCAATAATCTTGTGACTCTACCTGACTCATGAACACTGGGTGAGAAAGAAAACGTACAACTTACACCCACACGCTTCCAAATACACACTCACACTTACGCACAAAACAAGTTCGGTTTGGATTCTCGTGAGAACCGGAGAGTTTTCTTCCCCTGTTTGTGGATGTTTCGTGTTGACACAATACAGGAGCATCAGGGAGACAACAGGCTGTGATAACAGTCATCTGAGAACACTGAGAAAGAGAGAGAGAGAGAGAGAGGGTTAGAGATCACAAGAGATAGCAAGTACCGAGGCAGACAGATAAAAGTTCCGCTTCTCTTTGGTCGACCTGGCAGCGCAGACGTACCAGCAGGTAGTAACATACCTTCAGTTGTTTATCTGTTACCTACATCGGCAGCTCTCTATTGTGTTTTTGGTTCATGTCCAAAACATGACAGAACAGCATAGAGTATAGTCTTTCCTATCGTAAATAAACGGACTACACATAAGTTAGGTGTTGGGGTTTGTAAAGGCACGTGTTGTGTACGAACAGACAGCCATGTGGCTGTGTGTGTCTCTCCCTCTGTAACCTGGGCAGTGATGGACAGAGAGGCCCTGCTCCTCTCCTCTCCCCAGCTCCAGGTGGTGAGGGAACAGCCAGGGAGCCAGGCCCCGGAGGGCCGCTGGAGCACCGGCCTCTGTGAATGCCACCAGGACCTGGGAGACAGTAAGAGTCTGCTGGAGGTGTCTGTCTGTCTGCCTTGCTGTCTCTCTGCCTGTTTGTCTGCCTGCCTGTCTCTCTGCCTGCCTGTCTGTCTGCCTGTCTGTCTGCCTGCCTGTCTCTCTGCCTGTCTGTCTGCCTGTCCACCTGTCTACATGTCTCATTCTCTTACTCCCTTCTCTTTGTGATTCTGTCTTTTTTTTGTCTCTTCATCTGTTCAAATCTGTCTCAAATTCTTACCCCTCTTTTTTCTTTCCCTCTCTCTTCCTCCCTCTCTCCCCCTCTGGCTTTCAGTCTATCTCTGTTTGTGCCTGAATAGGTTACCTATTATACTGTCTACCAAGTCTCGCTAGGCCAGATTCTTTTGTAACTCCTGTCTAACAGGGTGTGAATGTTTCACACGTTCCTCTTACTCTGTAAATAAATATTCATTTAGGAGACGCTTTTTTTACAAAAAGGAAAAAAAGGTTTACTCTGTAACCCACACATGATTCATACACAGTAAATGATTACAATAGGGGCAGCAGACTAATTCGTTTTGTGTGTGTGTACGTGTGATTCCAGGCTGTTTCGCGCTGTGCTGCCTGCCTGTGTACACCTGCAAGGTGACCTGGTCCGTGGGAGCGTGTCCCTGCCTGCCTCTGCTGGACTGTATCAGCTGTGTTCCTGCTGCCTCTCTGGCCATGAGGGCCTCCGTCCGAGAGCGATACGGCATCCAGGTAGCACACACACACACACACAGATGGCAACACTGAGGATTGTACAGGTTAGAGATGGTGCATACTATACACACACATTCCCCAAATATATTCAAAGAATTTCCCCCCAGAGTGTGGAATTCTTTGCACTGACAAATTTCCACCATGTACGGTGTGCTTATATCAATGCAGCCGCTGCACAAAGACAAGACCTGTGCGTTGTATGAAACAACAGGAATGGCATTGTGCCTTAATAATACTGCAGCTTTAATGGACGCATAGCACACACACATTCCAGGGTAGGTGTTGTTGGAACCACCCCACCTCACCAGCCATGACAAGCATGGCATGCTGCAGCGTGGAGATTTGGCAGTAAAAAGATACTGAGATGTACTGAGAGATTAGGGAGAGAGAGAGAGAGAGAGAGAGGGAGAGAGAGAGAGAGAGAGAGAGAGAGAGAGAGAGAGACACACACAGGGTGAAAGTGAGAGGAGGAGGGAAGGACCACACAGAAGATGAGAGCGATTGAGACAGAGAAGTTGGCAGCAGTGTGAGACTTGCTGCTAGAGTCTCCCTGCTGAGCCAGCACATACATGTCCCTGTACTTGCTGTAAGTCACTCTGGATAAGAGCATCTGCTAAATTAGTGGTCCCCAACCCTGGTCCTCAGGGCACCACTGTCCTGCATGTTTTAGATGTTTCCCTGCTCCAACACACCTGGTTCTAATGAATGGGCCGTTATCTAGCTCTGAAGAATCCGGGTAACGAACATGCATGAGAATCAGGTGCGTGGGAAGAAGGGAAACCTCTAAAACGTGCAGGAAAGTGGGCCCTGAGGACCAGGGTTGGGGACCATTGTGCTAAATGACTAATGTAAACAAATGGGACCATTGTGACTGCAGTACTACTTATTCGCCCACAGAGGTCACTATTCTGCCCATATCTTTACTGACGTCATCTGTCAATTGACAATAAACCTCATTCGTTTAACTAAACCAGACAGGCCATAAATTGTGTTGCTCTGTACTCATTTAATGACTGTTTAATGATCTGTGCGGTTGTGTTGTTTTGTAGGGGGGAGTGTGGAGTGACTGTTTCTACGGTTGCTGTTGCTACCCACTCTCTTGGTGCCAGATCTCCCGTGAGCTCAAACGACGAGCAGCCGTCTATGCCAACTCCCCCTCCTCATCCTCGGCCAGATACATTACTCTCACCTCCCTGCAGGGGGCGCACCTGATTTAGAACACCTGAGCCAGGAACACTTGGGGACAATTAAATCATTTCATGAAGTAGCTTCAAAAACTTCCTGTTTAACTTGGTCCCCCTCCCACATCTATGAATCAGAATCAGAATCTATTTTAATCGCTATGCAAGATTTACAAACATAGAATTCACGTATTGGCAGAAAGGAGCAAACATAGAACATATATGTGACATAATAATAAAACAGGATACAAAAAAATATAACATAAAATACAATACAAATTAGATACAAATGTTTGTCCATCCACACCAATGCTCCCAAACCCTGGTCCTGCATGTTTTAGATGTTTCCCTGCTCTGACACACCTGATTCCAATGAATGGATTGTTATCTAGCTATGAAAAATCAGTGGGCAGGACAGTGGGCCCTGAGGACCAGGGTTGGGGACAACTGGTGTAGATGACCAACCATACCTTTCATTAGACCTCAAATCTGTGTTGTCTGCAAATCTGTTTTGTTTTCTTCGAAAGCGGAGTTGAAATGTTGGCAAATCAGCAAGTGACGAAACACAGAGACGTTTTGTCTGCATAGTAGAGTGACAGCAGAGATAAACAGCAGTGAAGTTTCTGTAGGACGGATCTCATTCATGACGATGTCATCAGGGACTGGTCGGTCCAGTTTGAGTGACTTCATATGGTGAAAGATTAGCAAGGTACATTAAAACAGGTTTTCCAAAACTGGTTTTTCGTTCTGTAGCTGGCAATAATGTGAATGAACTTGGGGTTTTTTCACTCACTGATTGGCATGATTATCTCTGGCTTCCCAACAATGTTATGGAGGATGAGCTGTTCAGATTAACCAAAGGAGCTTTAGTGATGCAGGGGAGGGGAGTCAAATGGCTCATTGGGTTAAGGCGTTGGCCTCATGAGTGAAACCAGTCTGTCTTTCATTGTTACTGAACCAGCAGGATTCATTGATCAGGTATATATGACAATAACGTTTTTAAGACATAATCTATAAACCTGGGCAAATGACTTTTTATCAAGTGGTTCTTGTCACTTCAAATATTGAATATTCCTAGATTATCAGGATTGGCTCACTTGACATGAACAAGGCAGTGAAAAGACACCTTGAAAGTTCTTCGATGGTCGTGACGATGAGGACCACCTTCCCAGATTGGTATGAGGTGGAGTGTGATTCGAACCCCTGAGCACCTGGGGGGAGAAGCATGTCAATCCATGGCCCATCAGACCTGGGAGACGAGCTCAGTCTTTCAATCCAAACTGGATGAACCAGATGAGGAGCAGCCAGAGTTAAACCAGTGTGTCTGCCTGAGTGTTCATCCTTCTATAAAACAGCACCTTGCAGCGTCTCAGTGTCAGTTCCTTCTACTTCTAGACTCTTCCAGTCAGCTTCTCCTCTGGAAAATAGCACAGGTATGAAATTGTATGATGTCTTGAATTAAGCAACGGACTGTAGGGATGTAACGTTTTGTAACTGTGGGGTTTTATGTCTTTGTGAGGATATTCGTGGAACAGCCATCTCTACCTGTAAGACAATTTGAACTGTAAGAGCTACTAAAGCAATAACTACTGATAACTCACTAACTTTGGTTATTAACTAAGAAATTGTTACAATTACACTTGTGGAGTGACATTTCATGATAACACTTTAAAGTAGGTTGGAGCAGCTTTTATGCTGCTGAAAATATATTTTGTAAAAACATTGTAAGTAAACAGGAATGATTGTGTAATGAAATGTTAAGTATTAGTGGTACTGATTGCTAAATTGTGAGATATAGTATAGAGTAGAGGTATCTTACACTTTAGCAATCAGTGCCATTAACAGTACGTACCAATAAATAAAAAAGTACCGTATTTATTGTTAACCTTTAGGTTAAGTGTTCCCAAATGTATCTTTGTTGCCATCATCAAAGATGGCACTATATACGATGTTCCAGTTGAAAATGATATTTGAAGTGGTTGTTGTTCATTTGTCATACTGTTACTAACTTGACTCCACAGAATCGTCGCTTCAACATGACCTCTAAACTAGTCATTCAGCAGCCCCAGACGTTGGGCATGGCAACGACATCCAACCAGTGGAGCTCGGGCATCTGCGACTGCACTAAAGACCTGCCATCTTGTAAGTTTAGCCGTGTGGAAGTCTATGCACGCCTGTGTGAGCGCGTGTTTTACGCACGCCTGTGTGAGCGCGTGGGTTTCACGCACAAAGGCGCAAGCGTGTGTTTGAAACAGAAAGTGAAAGAACGGATAACAATGAATAACAGTATATAAAATAGCATAAAATATAATGATAACAGTTTATGATAAAAGAGAGAAAGCAAGCATGAAACTCACGAAACTTCTTTTTTTCTTCCCCAGGCTGTTTTGCGTTTTGGTGCTTCCCTTGTTTTTCGTGTGTCACAGCGAAGGAGGCAGGAGAATGTCTGTGTCTGCCACTGTTGGACTATTTTGGACCAATCCCACCTGCGACCATGTCTATGAGAGCTTCTCTACGTCAACGCTATGGCATCGAGGTGAGGACAACAAACAAAACACGCACAGCTCACGTCAAGTCCCCCCCCAAAGGTCATCCAAATAGCAGCCCTAACACCGTTGTGTTATTTTTTTAAATATATCTGGAGCATTGTGTCATTTCACCTATCTTGTATCTAACTCGGAACCAACCAAACCTGTTCCACTAACCTTTCGAAAATGACACATGCCTTGCCCTCAGCCATAGATAACACACAAGATATGTTTGTTTGACTGGAAGAGAAGGCCGTAAGCCTATTTTTTCTCTATCTGGTGGTCACCCATCCAGTTATTGGTCATTGTCCCTAAATCATGCATCAGGGTTGTCGATACTTGTAAAATAATTGTCTTGTTTTCTCTCTCACTCTTTCTTACACACGCACACTCCTTTCTTTTTCTCTTTTTTTTCTCTCTCTCTCTTTTTCTCTTACAGGGCACCTTATGTAATGACTGCGTCTTCTCCTTCTTCTGTATGGCCTGCACCTGGTGTCAAATGTCTCGAGAGATGAAGACCAGAGTGCAACCCATCACCCTCATCAATACACGAGCTCACTAAGAACCTTGTCATGGTCGACATCAAACTCACAAGCCAGATAGTATTTAGATTGTCTATTAAAACTGGTTTTATTATTACAATAAAGTCCGTCTTTAGACTCACGCCTTTTTTCTATGAAGTAAAATAATCCATGGGCGTAGAATTGACTTTGACTTTTCCTGGAGAGAAAAAACATTATCTTCTCTTTCAAATGTTCAAAATAAAAGTTCTAAATGTATGTTTTCGAATTTTTTTGGGTGGGAACACATACAACATTTTCCTAATATTGGGGAGGCACACATCAGCCCACCCCCCTTCCTCATCTCACCCTGGTTCCTATGCCAGTGAGACAAACGAAGGATGTTCAGTCTCATGCAAACCACTCTCATGCAAATGAAGACCGTTCCTGTCCCAGTTCCTCCATTCTGCTGGATGCTTAATGTCAAACCAGATTAGGACCTGATGCTTCCAGACCCCTGAGTTCAGGTGAGCGAGCAAGTGAGCGAGCAAGTGAGCGACCAGGTGAGCGACCAGGTGAGCGACCAGGTGAGCGACCAGGTGAGCGAGCGAGCAAGTGAGCGACCAGGTGAGCGACCAGGTGAGCGAGCAAGTGAACGACCAGGTGAGCGAGCGAGCAAGTGAGCGACCAGGTGAGCGACCAGGTGAGCAAGCAAGTGAGTGACCAGGTGAGCGAGCAAGTGAGCGGCCAGGTGAGCGACCAGGTGAGCGACCAGGTGAGCGACCAGGTGAGCGAGCAAGTGAGCGACCAGGTGAGCGACCAGGTGAGCGAGCAAGTGAACGACCAGGTGAGCGAGCGAGCAAGTGAGCGACCAGGTGAGCGACCAGGTGAGCAAGCAAGTGAGTGACCAGGTGAGCGAGCAAGTGAGCGGCCAGGTGAGCGACCAGGTGAGCGACCAGGTGAGCGAGCGAGCAAGTGAGCGACCAGGTGAGCGACCAGGTGAGCGACCAGGTGAGCGAGCAAGTGAACGACCAGGTGAGCGAGCGAGCGAGCAAGTGAGCGACCAGGTGAGCGAGCGAGCGAGCAAGTGAGCGACCAGGTGAGCAAGCAAGTGAGTGACCAGGTGAGCGAGCAAGTGAGCGGCCAGGTGAGCGACCAGGTGAGCAAGCAAGTGAGCGACCAGGTGAGCGAGCAAGTGAGCGGCCAGGTGAGCGACCAGGTGAGCCACCAGGTGAGTGCCCTCTGTTCCATTATAAGAAAACTCAAGTGAGAGTAACAAATTAGTTACCATGGACGATCATGTGAATGGTGGTTCATATTTTCCCCTCTTGATAATAACGCAGTTGGTGCTGGTGTGAAGGCACTTTGAACGTGTGCATTCGGGGGGAAATCTATTCACTGTATGTAGGTTTGAAATGGACGACAAACCAATGGATGGATCAGGGAACATGTCCAATCTGAAAGTGATGGCTGTGGGTTGGACTGCTTGTTGTCAGTTTCATACAAAGGCTCCACGGTGCCAAGTTCATTCATAAAACGTACACTTTAGTCCCAGGTCCAACGTCAAGTTGGAATCGGTGGTGAGAAAGGTGTTGTTGTTGTTGTTTGCTAAATCCCAGGTATTTTTCTGTTGGATAGAAGCCATGGCAACCAATGTCATCATAAACAACCAGACCCCGCAGCCTCAGCCTCAGCCCCAACCCCAGGCTATTATAGCAGTCCAGAGCAACCAGTGGAGTACAGGCATCTGCGGGTGCTTTGATGATCTTGAAGTTTGTGAGTCTCCAAGTTTGCCAGCTACTTTGATTATTGGTATTTGTGTTATTTTTAAAATACGTTTTCAGACTGGAAAATAGAATAAAGAGTGTGGTTGCATGTTTTGTTTCTTGGTTTTTATCATAGGAATTGTTAACCTCTTTGTTTTGTGTCGCATTTTTACTTACTTAATCTGTGTCAGTCCACACAATCACTGTTAATACTCTGGTGTTATAACAAGTGAGATAAGACTTTTGTTTCTTATCTGTCCTCAATCTGTCGATCAGGCTGCTTTGCTTACTGGTGCTTCCCTTGTTTCGCCTGCACGACGGCCTCTGAGTTCGGAGAGTGTTTCTGTCTCCCCCTGCTGGATATGGCCTTCAGCAGCATCCAGATGCTGGGGGTGCCAAGCTTCACTCCGCCTGTCTCCATGTCCATGCGAGTGGCGGTGCGCCACCGCTACGGCATCCAGGTGGGTCGAAAAAGGCTGTGACTGTCCGCAGAAGTTTTTTTTTTCTTCTTTTTTTTTTTCCACAGGTAAAAAAAGTTAATTGTCTTTTTTTCTCCAGGGGGACATGGCACAGGATTGTGTCTACGCCACCTTCTGTAACTTGTGCTCCTGGTGTCAGATGGCCCGGGAGATGAAGAGACGCAGACAGCCATTCACCCTCATCAACACCCAGACCACAATGTTGGCCCAGACCCAGACCCAGGCCCATGCCATGATGGTGGCAGCCTCCCCCCAGGCAGGGGTAATCTCCAGCCAGCCTCACATCTTCTCCACCAGCCCCCAGACCCTCATGACCACCAGGTTCATGTGATCCCCACCCCCCCCCAAAAAAAGAAAAAAAGATGTGTGTGTGTTTTATATGACTTGGTTCTGTTTTTTTGGGCTCATGTTTCTCATTATATTATTACATCATTGTCCCACAAAGAGTTGTAAAGTTTGTTCTGGAGTCTGGTTTATTGAGTGTTACTCAGAAACACACTTTTATCTGTTATGTACTCTATGTATGAGAGAATGAGTTTGTGTTGTGTTTATGTGTGTGTGTGTAAGTGTGAATGTGTGTCAGTGTGTGTGTGAATGTGTGTAAGTGTGTGTGTGAATGTGTGTGTGTGTTTGAGGTTGGGTGGCTGGGGAATTTAGTTTTCTAAACAGAAGTCTCTCATAGCACTAACCTAACACTAGCTTCTAGAATTGGATGTTTTTCCAATTCAGTTGTCTATGAAGAGACACATTATGAGTAGGTTTTCAACACTTTTTTGTTCTGCTTGCAAGTTACCCTTGATAAATCTGTCAAAGAGGCATGGAAATAAAGCAATATCACGTTTAACTATCAAGTCAGTCCGAACTCTCTTGATATTCCAGTCACCTGCCTGTGCTTTCCTTCAACCACACAAATGAACAGTGAACTCCCCCAAAGTAGAGCACATCCAAAGCGATTATGGGCTTCGTGTCGTAACCATGACGATGTCTGTATGGCTCACTAGAGTCTTTTTTTTTTGCTGAGGTTGATCAGTTGAAACCATAATACGTTCAATACTGCATAAAACACTACCACCTTTCTCATTTCCATGGTAACGGTAAGTCACCTTTCCATGACAGGTCACAATCCAACATGGGCTCGCTGACCTCTAAAATCACTCCTGGGTCACGAACTTCCGCTGACCTTTAGCAATAGTTGGGACTCTGGTCTTTACAGGCCACTCCGTCTGCAGGCTGCTCTGCCTTGCTCCTGGACCAACAAGACCATGCTGGTAGTCAAGCCATGTGGGCCTCCTTTACCTAAGCACACTGTTGTGCTCCATCCATAAAAGGGCTTTATTGGCTCTCGTTATCATAATTCACTGACATGTCTGTGAATTGGAAGCCTTTCCTCAAGAAAAAAAATAATAAATGTAATGAAAAACCAGAACAGCTTTCATTTTAAAACCGTGGAGAAAAAAAAAATGTGGCTGATTCCCAAAAAACGCAATGTGTTCTCTTACTACTGTTAGAACCATGCCAAATATGTACAGCTGACAAAAAGATTTAGCTCATTAGAATCATTTCATGAGTCAGCGTTCTGAAGTTCCACCTTGGCAGAACAATGTGTTGTGTGTCTAGTACCGAAACAGCTCGAGGGTTCCTAAATGTGCCCCCCCCCCCCACACACACACACTTAAATAAAATGGGATTTGGGTCAGATAGACAACAAAACCTTTCTTCACCACTAACCCAAAACTTCCTCCTCTATCCAGACAGTGTGCAGCACCAGCACCAGGTCTTCCAGCATCTTCCGCAAGGATACCGTCCAGCCAGACACACAGACAGGGACTGACGTCCTATCTGCAACTGGTCCCAGTGAGTTTAACGTGTCGACTTGATTTTGTTTTTGGTTGTTGCTGCCTTTCTGAACGATATGTAGGTTAGGGTTAGGGTTATGCCTGTTGTTGTCTGAGCAATGAAAGGGGTTCAACCTGCAGGATATCTATTTGAGATTTCTCGGTTGTCTGAGAAATGCTCACTTTGACTGATATGCAGGAGAAACTGTTCCAAGTACAGCGCTCAGAATGTGCGCTGTGTTAAAAGCCGTGAGCCAGTTGTTGTTTTACGTTACATCAGTGCTGCTGTTGAGTGTTGTAAAACGGTACGTCGTAAACCTTCCAGTTCAACACAGCCATGTAACTAGTGACCTGTGAGAGACAGTCACCATGGCAACCATGGTACTGGTCAGTCGTGCTCTACTGACCGGTGCTGTCAGAGGATCCAGACTGCTGTGATGACTGACAGGATGACCTCACTGTGTTGTTTACTCGAAAGACGTTCTCTGTGAAACAAGAAAACAGGAAGTTAAGGAGGATTTTGTATCTGCCATCATCTACCACATCCTGAATCGCCTGCACATTGCTCTCTTGTTCTGGACGTTAAAAGTTTAGTCAGTCTCGACCTGCAGGTGTACGATTTGGAAAGTCGTGGCATGATAACCTCAACATTCCGTTTAAGGTTTACAACATTTTTAACAACAGCCCACAGGGCTGAATATGTTCTAAGAAATGTCCTTGTCCTTGATGGTGAGAAGCCATTATGGAGTAACTCTACAACAATGCCCCAGTATTACAGAGCATAAACCATAAGATCCGTTTCCAAAAACAAAAAACAACAACATAAAACATCCAAAACGTAGCCCCTCCCTTCCTCCATAAAAGCCCTGATCCCGTGTTTTTGACTTTATGGTTTGGGATTGTGTTCACCTCCCTCGACATCTGGACATCTGCCAGATGCATAAACTGAAATGGGGAGATTGGGAGTTTTGCGCAGCAGATTAAGTACAATGAGTCCTCACACAAATTTCAATGTCCATTTAAGGTTATCTCTCCTCCCCTCAAACATTCAGAATGCTAACAATTGATATTGTGTTTTTTATATATAAATATATGTAGTATCAGTGAGAGAAAGTATATTTAGTGTGATTTTCTGTTTGTTTCCCAGCAGATAAACCATGTTTGCATGTGTGGCAGTGCTGTCCAAGATCTGTCGCTTCCTCCTCTGGCTTCTCCTTCTGGACGTGGGTTGTCATGGCGGCAAGGTGCTGGTGGTCCCGGAGGATGGCAGTCACTGGGTCAACATGGAGGTGATCCTGCGAGAGCTTCACTCCAGGGGTCATGACCTAACCGTGGTGCGTTCGGCCAAGAGCTGGTACATACCCAAGAACTCTCCTGTCTACAGTTCCATAACGATCACCCCTCAGGAGGCAGAAGACAGTAGCGGGGTTGAGCACATCGGTCCGGATTTTTACGCCGTCTTGATGCAGCGCTCGCTGGATCTGCGTCGAATGACCCCCATCCGGCGCTTCTTGGAGCAGCAGAGGGACGTGGCTTCCCTGTTGATCATGTTCCATGGCACGGCTCTGCGGATGATCTCCGCCATCCTGGAAGACTCGCTCCTGACCTCCAGACTCAGGGAGTCAGAGTTTGACTTGGTGCTGACCGACCCTGCCTTCCCTTCGGGCGTGCTCCTGGCCCACTACCTGGGCTTGCCCATGGTCTACAACGTCCGCTGGCTCAACGTAGGCGAGGCCCATATGGCCATCGCTCCCACCCCCCCGTCTTACGTCCCCATGTACAACTCCCTGTTCTCAGACAAGATGGACTTCCTGCAGAGGATGGAGAACGTGCTCCGCCACGTGGCCAGCCTGCTTCAAGAACGCCTGGTCATGCTTCCCTTTTACGCCGGCCTGCTACGACATCACTTCCCCCCCGGGGCCGACCTGCTTTCCATGCAACGCTCAGCCGACATCTGGCTGATGAGGGTGGACTTTGTCTTTGAGTTCCCGCGGCCCACCATGCCTAACGTGGTGTACGTGGGGGGGTTTCAGTGTGGCCGGCCTCAGCCCCTCCCAGCCGAGCTGGAAGGCTTCATGCAGGGCTCCGGTGAGGCCGGTGTTGTGGTTATGTCTCTGGGCACACTAGTGTCGGCCTTGCCCATGGAGATAACAGACGCTATTGCCACAGCCTTCGCTCAGCTTCCCCAGAGGGTGGTGTGGAGGTACCTGGGTCCGAGGCCCTCCTCTCTGGGCAACAACACACTGCTCCTGGACTGGCTCCCCCAGAACGACCTCCTCGGGCACCCCAAAACCAAGGTCTTTGTGGCCCATGGAGGCACCAATGGCCTGTATGAGGCCATCTACCACGGGGTGCCAATTCTGGGCCTGCCCCTCCTCTTTGACCAGTTTGACAACCTGCTGCGCCTGCAGGTGCGAGGGGCGGCGAGGGTGCTGGAGGCCGCCACTCTGACCTCCGAGGACTTCCTGGTGGGCCTCAGAGACTTGTTGGAGAACCCCTCCTACCGCCACAGCATGCAGAGACTCTCCCGCCTGCACCGCGACACCCCGGTGTCCCCCCTCGCCAGCGTCACCTTCTGGATCGAGTATGTGATGAGGAACAAGGGAGCCGCCCACCTCCGCTCACAGGCTTCCAGCCTGGCCTGGTTCTCCTACCACAGCCTGGATGTGGCGTTGCTGTTCCTTGCCCTCAGCGGGGCCTCCCTCTGGGCAGCTCTCTCCGCCTGCAGGCTGCTCTGCTGCTACAAATGCTCCAGGAACAACAAGACCAAGCTGGATTGACGTAGATGAGATATTTTTAGCCAGCGATAGGATGTATATGTTAATTTTAGTTTAGATCGTGTGTACGGTTGAATTTCTGTCTAAGTACAACATAAGTAGTTTGAGTGAAATATATGTGTGATTTCTTTTTTTGTCCAGCATTTTATCATTTGTATAGCGAATTATGAAATGTAACAAACTTTAGTTCAAATGCTCAATTCAATGTAAACGTTTGGGTTCCATTAAAACGTTCTCCTTCCACAAAGCCAAACGTTTATAGTTCCATACCTAACCCCTAATCAGTCAACGGGTGACATTTCAAAGAAAAGAACCGAGATGAGAACGATTAGACCCTCCTCTCTCTGAAATCATGTGGTAAAAATATGGCCCCGTATCATTGTCTTAACACACCTAATCTCTCCAAACAATCTGAAATGTGCTGAATACTTTTTTCCTGTGCTTGAACGCTCGAAAGTTCACTGAGGGTAGCCTACTCTGTGTACATACAGTAAACTACACCTACAGCCAGCACTGCACAATCTACTAGGAGTACACGTTTCTCGTTTAAAGTTGACGAACACTGATACATTTCTAAGACTGAGTGATGCGCAATTTTCGTGATTTTTTTTCGTGATCTCAGACTTATGATTAGTCTCTTCCCACACTGCACTTGCTGCTAAAACCAATCAAACCGGGGTGTGCGTTATCTCTGTCCTGCACAAGGATACGCACACACACATCCTGTCTTTCTCTCTCTCACACACACACACACACACAGATGCAGAAAAGTACATCCACACACATTCATTTCTGTTGATGGGAAATGCAAAAGCTAGATTTGTTTCTGACACGAATTCACCACAACATCTACACATAATTATTTATGACATAAATCTGACTTGAATTAACAAACGCTAATAGCTTGAATCTCAGTAAATGTTTGCTGTGAACATCTAGGACTGTCAAGAAAGTCAATGTTTAAAACTGACACATTGTCGTGATGCTTTGTAAGCCACCAGTGTAACGTGGGCCACAAATTCTCCTTTCCAGCTTTTATCACCAAATATATTTTTATTGTCGTCCTCTCCCATGCTTATGGACTGTCAAGATAAATAAAAAACTGAGAGAGGTAAAGGGAGGTAGTGGCGTGTTTTTGTTCCGTAAAAGAAAGGCGTTCTCCTGTCCCAGGATGTTGCCTTTAAAGCTGAAAAAGTGGGTTTCCTGCAGAGGAAATAGTTACGAAATGGACAAGGCCGGGTGCAGGAGCTGTGTAGCTTTCAGTACGGACACGGTGCACAGGTCACCTAGACGTGAATGGAACGGAGACTTCTGGAAGGACCGACATTCTTATCATGGAAGCTGAGTATGGATGATGAAGACATATAAAATGCGATTTCAATGTTCACCATTTAAAAGTTGTTGTTTTCGCTTGGTTTTCCTACTTTAAACGAATCTGACATTTTGTGACATGCACCTGTTGACCGTCTTGAGAATGATGTTTGAGTTCTCAGTCATGTTCGATGGTCACGTAAGTGACAGCGACACAGAGTTGTTAGATCTTGAGCAGGACAACAGTCTTACACCTGTGTGGAACTCAGCTTGACTCCAGAAGAAACTTGATTCACCTGGATGTTCATCAAACAGTGGACACAACTGTGGACTAATCTCATTTTAGATATCTCTGGTAGCAGGTCTATTTCCTTGTTTTCCCCAAAGGAGTCATTACAGAAAAACTGCTGGTTGTCTCAACAAAATCGAACTACAGTATCCTGCTGCTGCTGCTTGTGTTCTCGCGTTAGAGACAATGTCCTACAACGACAGCTGCAACCTCCCCCTGGACACTGACACTGATGGTCTCACCTATATCTACAGTGTTGCATTTTCCCTCGGTCTGCCATCCAACCTGCTCTCTCTCTGGGGGCTGTACCAACTGGGCCGCTCTGGCGGGGGCGGCTGCCAGCTGGTCTACATCCTCAACCTCTTGCTCTCCGACCTCCTCCAGCTGCTCACCCTGCCTCTCTGGATCCTCTACTTGCAGAGGGGCCACAGCTGGCCCTACGGCCAGCCCGCCTGCGAGTTTGTGGGCTACATATTCTACGTGAACGTGTACGCCAGCGTGGTTTTCCTGTGCCTCATCGCGCTCGACCGCTGCCTGGCCATCGTCCATCCCCTGACAAGTCGCGGCGTGCGGACGGTGAGGGTAGCGGCGGCGTCGGGGGTGGTGGTGTGGACGTTGACCTTCCTGTTCTGTCTGATCGGGCTCTTGAACACGGTGTTTGATGCCAAGAGGAAGCTGTGCCTGGAGCAGTACCCCGTCAGCCACAAGTACGCCCACTTCAAGATCGCCACCGTGGTTCTGGGGTTCCTTCTGCCTTGTGGAATACTTGGGTGAGTGAGCCGCCACGCTCTTCAAGAGATTAATCCAACTGTACTGTTTAATCATAATAATCACAATGCATCTTTTTACTGCACATTCACTGCATTTATTTGACCTTTTACAACCCCTCACAGCTATACCTCTGCCCGCATCCGTGTGACCTTACAACGCTCGCCCTCCGTCTCCGACCAGGAACGCAACAAGATCGTCGGCATCCTCACCCTCCTCACCATTAACTTCATCGTGATATTTGGACCGTACCACCTCGTAGGGGGGTACAGGTTTGTGTCCCTGCTCCTGACCGTGGAACCCTGCCAACTGGAACAGTCCATTTTCCTGACCTACCGGCTGTGCTACGGCCTGACCAGCCTCAATACCCTTCTAGATCCCCTGTTCTACATCTTCCTGTGTCACGATGCCCGGCTCGAGCTCCGCAGGTCCCTCCCCTGCCTGGGGCGTCAGCACAGAGCGTCCAAGGAGGTCCCCCTGAGTGCCAGAGGTCACCATGACCAGAGTATCAGTGTTTAGGGTGAACAGACCTGAGGGGACTAGACACACTGTGCTGGCCTTGTTCCCTGGCCTTTTGAAAGAATGAGTCTGGCCATTGTGTTTACTGTTCTCCGTGGATGCATTCAGCTGCTCTCGAAAGGCGAGGGGGCGGGGCGGGGGGGGGGGGAAGGGGGGGGGGGGGAAGGGGAGGGGGGGACCTCATTTCGAAGAACTGACTCCCTTTTACAGCTTAACCAAGGAACAATGGGTTTTGAGAAAGAAACGTAGCGATTGTGCTACTCCATGGGAGAACTGTTTCCTGGCTGGGACTTGCAGTGGAAGTCTGAGAGGGGAAACATTCTGAATGTCAACATACACGATACATGTTGTTCTGCAGCCAGAGGACTTTTGAACATTGATGGAGATCAAACACTATACGAACACTGTCCAGTGATCTCCCGTGGCACCTTTGCAAAGATGTTCAGTAGTCGTGAAGATGAGTCATGTGACAGGAAGGATTGCATACGGCATAATAAGTAGTTTTTATATTTTCCATTTATTGATTTGTATTGTCGTTAACATTTAAAAGCATATCAAGCGTTTCAGAGCAAAAAATAAATGCATTGATTCACATTGCATTATACATTTTCATCATCGTTATAGTTTTGCAACTTCCGTCTTGCAAAGGAATGCACAATATGCAAATCCGCTGTTGTTGAAAAAAAAAAAGAACCACGGTTTCCTCAAAATACCATCCTTCTCAAAACGTCCTGCTCCTCTCCTCTTCCCCGGCAATATGGTGGTTTCTTTATCGCTCCTACTCCCTTCCTCTACCAACCTGTTTCTGTTCAGCGGAAGGGGTGATGGTGCTCCTCTGTCTCAGCAGCATCTCTGAGGTGCTCAACAACGAGTGCGCTGTGCTGCGTCGTCGTGACAACTCCCCTATGTCCTCGGACAGAACGTTCTCCAGAACCGCGCTGAAAGACTCGCGGATTTTGATGCACAAGTTGGGGCAGCTGAACACGTAGAGCGCGGGATTGAGCACGGCGTTGAGGAAGGAGAACGTGGCGGCGTAGGGCAGGTTCATAGCGGTGAGGACTTGCAAGCGCGATCCACGAGGCGCCAGCGCTTCCAGGATGCTGAGGATGTGATACGGCGCCCAGCAGGCCACGAAACTCACCACCACGGCCACGACCAGGCGCACGAATCTGAAGGAGATCCGGTGGCCTCTCTGTTTCACCCTGCAGTGCACCATCACATAGCTGCCGATGATGCACGCTAGGGGAAGCAGGAAGGCGACGATGAGTTTAACCACAGCGAGGGCCTCCTGTCTCGCCCAGCACAACCATGAAACATCAACTTCCCCCTTGGGTAGAAATTTGGCGTAATTATAGTAACACAAAACTTGGCCAGAGCGCTTTTCAATAGTATCACGGAAGAGATAGAAGGGGATGGTGCAGATGGTAGAGACGACCCAGATGAGTCCACACACTCTGCTAACCAGCTTTATGTTCCTATGGTTCTGGGCCCAGATTGGCTTCATGACCACCAGACAGCGGTCCAGGGAAATGGCTGCCAGCAGTAGCCCACTGGCAAACATGTTGAGGAAGAAGATGGAGGAATGGATTTGGCAGAAGGTGGTGCCCAGGGTCCAGGTATCCCCTTGGGCCATGAAGAAGGTGAAGAAAGGCAGGGAGGCAGTGGCCAGGAGGTCGGAGGCTGCCAAGTTGAGGATCCAGACGCTGATGATGGTGCGCCGCACTCGTAGGCCGATCACTCCCAGGATTAGTGCGTTCTGCAGGATGCCCAGGGCAGAGATCAGGCCGTGGATGGACACTATGGCCAGGCCTTTTCCATGTCCGCGGGGGGAGTTTATCATCTGCTGGATCAGAGGGCAATACACAGGGAGACTGGAGTTGGACATTCTGGGATGGTTTCTGCTGATTTTCTGATAAAGTCTGGTCTTGAAATGAATTTGAGCCTGCAAAGAAAGTAGAGATCCGGAGAAACTATCAAGGACATTTTCATACATTTACTTGTAGTTTTAATTAAACATGCACTGAGGGACTTTCATTTAATCATTATTTTCAATATCACAAAGACTATGTTATGAATTTTCATAACCAGCAGGACTTGCATTTTTTTATTAAGTAGGGCCTACAGATCTGAGAGACATAGGGTATAAGCAAGAAACCGCTTAGGCACCCTGGTACCAAATTAGATAAACCTTTATTTGTCCTCCAGGGGGTGGAAATTGCAGCTACGCCTTGAATACGTTTTGTTTTGTAGAGGGGGTGTGATGGGTCCAGTATTAGGTGAGTTAATAGTCTCATATCAGTGGCTTTGGCGTTCAAAGATTCCTTTTCTGAGCCAAGATAATGAAAGAGACATGAGTTACCCACTCTGTCCTGAACATAGCTACTTAACAGAAACCCTCGCGGTTTACATTTTGACTGATTGATATTCTTGATTCCTACTGCGGTTTTTGAAATCAATCACGATCGCTGATAAACTGGATGTGTTTCAAAGGGTGAACACCACTGATCTAATGCGCCGTTCACATCTGCAGAATCAGTTTGGACTCATAAACAAGACACATTTAGAATCGGTGTATAAGTCGCATGAAAAATATCTAATAACCGGAGCGTGACTAATTTCAGAAAAAAAGCTGTATTTATGTTTAACTTTAACTTTTCATCTCTTGTGGCTTAGTTTCCGTGAGACAAAAAAAGTATAGCTCCATGTTTGTCATCAGTGGGCCATTTTAAACACATGTATTTATATAATATAGTATTTATATATGTTGTTTTTCTGTTGCTGATGATGGAACTGACACATGAGAGATGTGACTGCTGTACCGAAAACAAATTCCACCACCATTGTGTGGCCTTTAATAAATGATTGATTGATTGATAACACCTTATATAAATACATAAATTGCATAAATTAGGCATAGTTTAAATAGAAATTTTTGTTTTACGGTTTTAAAATTGCCTGTAAATTATCACAAATATACATTTGTTAAAATAAAATAAATACCTGCCTCTTTTCTCAAGATCAGAAGTGTCAGGAAACACCAGCGTGCCTACAGAAAAAATACATCAACCCACAGCCGATGGGCTCATTTATGAAATGCTGATGAGGAAATGTTCAGCTTGTTCAACCCATGTAGGCCTATAGCTGACAGCTCAAATTTACATTCAAGGAAGTTTCATAAACCACAAAAGACTAAACACAAATTTTAGTTTCTAGTATTGAACATACATTGGATAAAAGCGTCTGCTAAATTAGTATTTAACAGAAGTTTAGGATGTATCGGTGACTTGGATGTATCGGTGACTTTGACTATGTGTGTCTGTGGCTTATGATAGCAATTTAACATTTGGACGTATGCACATCCAGTAGTATAGCATTTTGACTAACAAAAAGGGCATCTTAACGTTACTTGGGTTCATATTCACACTAGGTAAAACTCCATATTATGTTAATAGCATGTAATGCACAAGTTACATTTAAACGTCTGAATGTATTGGCTAAGAAATAGTAAGTAATATGCAGAAGTGCGATATAAGCAGAAATGTTTCTGTGTAAAAAACAAAAAAACAAATATTCTGTGTGACCAACACTGAGACCACGACCGCAGTGGCAGTTATCTTTTTTTCTTCTTTTTTCAAGTAGGTGAGAATTAAATAAAAATGACTGGTTCGCTCCTATCTTCCATCACTTATCCTCTTTGGTTAGATTTATTTGGTGGTATTTTCTTATTGGTGCACCATCCTTTAGATAAATAAACAACAAAATGCTTAGTGCAGTCATGACGCATGAACCAGCTGCCACCTAATTTAACATCAAATAAAATACACATCTGGTATGATCCCGCCAGCCTTTCTTACATTTCTTCTTTTTTTGCATTAGGACATTTTTGAGCAGCGGTGTAACTTTCAAACGCATCCACGTTCAGCCTGCTGCTTTGAATAAAAAAAATAAAATAATAAAAAGCCAATAATGAGCCATCACGACCGCTAAACACTGCAACCTGCTGGAGAGAGGAGGATAATTATTTATCCTGCACTTCATGCAGTTGACAAATAAAGATACATTATTTTGACTTATTGCTGAACATAAACTTGCCAAATGAATAGCTAATAAAATGTGCTTATTCGTGTGAGTGACAGATAGTTTTTATTTATTCTGCCAATGGTTTGCTCTCTTTCTGCTGCTTAACTAACACTATCAGTCAGTCCGTCACTCAAGCAGCCCCTGGTTGTGAAGCGTAGGCATGGCTGACTGATTATCAGCACATTTAATCATAAACAGGCTTAAAAAGAACAAAACAATTCACGTTGCATAATATAGATTGCATACAAATAATAATGCATACATATTGCGTGTTTCGGTGGACTTCCTTTTTGCTATGAGTAATAAGTTTCATATTGGATTTGGCATTTTAAAAGGTGGTCATTCATAATATGAAGCGAGTCCCTTAATTTGGTCAAACACATAACTGACAGGCAGCATCACCAATATATATGCGTATTTATCCCTGGACAATACATGGACCAGCCTTTAATTACCAAACCAATAAAGGCAAACGTTGGTTTGACAGAAGAGTGTGTTAGCCAATGATATGCCTGATATAGGCCTATGGGCGGGTTTTTTTGCGTGAGGGGCGGGGGTCTCGAGGTCATTCAGTCTCATTCACTCTCATTCACTCTGTCCGCGTGCGTTTGTGGGGACTGGCAGTTGGAGGAGTTGCCAGGCAGCAGAGCACCACAGTTCGGGAGGGGGACTTCGCAGCAAATTATAACACAAAAGAGAAGAAAAAAAAGATCCCCCCGGCGACAACTTTCTTCAAATATTTCACCGCGACGACATTATCTTACTCTATAACGATAAATGTGGTCTTAGCTGGGTATTAAGCGAGATAGGTTAGCCGGATACTTGCTAACGACATCCTTCCTCCTCGACATTAGCATCGTTAGCCTGCTAGCTTTACTAGCGTGAAATCTGCACTTGAGGCGACATCAACTTGACAGCCGCCCCGTGTTGCTCCTAAAGCAGCAGCGGTACCTTGCCTGAGCGGCCGAGATATCAAAGCTAAGCGGAGCTCTAATTAAGTAGCCAGCCGACGTTTCGAGGTAGACTTGCTGGGGGAGTCGGATTCTTCATTTCAACGTTAGTTGGTTATCCAACATCCAACTCCCCCAACCCCTTCAGTATTGCCCCTCTCCCACCACCCGAAACACTGGAAATCCACAAGCGGCCGGAGAGCGGCGACGGGCCGGCGAAGCTGGGGGTGGTACCGGACGCACAAGGAGTCGTAGCGGCTTCAGATAAGCATAGTCGTGGGGATCTACCGACGACTATGGACGGGCTGGCGGTGGAGGTTCGCGGCTCGAATGGGGCCTTTTACAAGGTAAAAAAAAAAAACATTTCGACCAACACATTTTTGTGGTGCCAGGATAAATGGGTCGATAAGTGTCTAAACAAACTGGTGGAAGGACAAACTGTTTTGTTCTGTAGCTGAAAGCTAACAAGATAGCCAACTAAGCTAGGCCATTCAGTCAGCTAAGCTAGGTAGCTAACCTGCATTTCGCATCATTTTAAGAGGCCTGGCTAGACAAATGATAACGTCGTATGAAGAGCTGTAGCTTCTTGTTAGCACCTCATGCTTGGACAAAAGCCTCACACACTTTATTAGTTGTGTGTAACCAGCTTGGTTAAGGCTCAGTTTGATATCTTCTGGGGGCGAGTTCACTTGATAGTTTACAACTGGATGACTTAATGTCTCCTGGACACTCCTTGTTGCCCTGTGCTTGGATACTTTAATATGAGCTGGCGAGCTAGCCTAGCAACACCCACATTGATATTCGTTAAGTTTCAGTTTGTATAAGGTGAAAGGCAAGGGAAAGATCAGGATATGGCCTAACACCGTCACTGACATGTCAAACTCAAAACCAAGCCCATAACGTTATGCTAGGCTCTTGAAAAGAAGTGGATGAGAAATGTGCCTAGCTGTTTTCCTCATGTACGCCAGACTACCTACTTAGCCTCCCCCCTGTTGCTCTCTGGCTCGACAGCCATGTCTATCAAAACTGCCCCTTTACTTCAGTGTCCATAGACATGGCATTGGGACCATCTTAGCCCCCCTCCCAGTCGTGTATTAGCAACATAACACACTCAATCATGCTACGTGATCACATGATCACCCATTAAGTCATTTTTGCCAATCTGGTTTTGGGGTTGAACAGCATAGCATGTTGCCTCTCTCATGCCCCATCAGATGGCCAGGCTGCACCCACCCAGCTCGAGGCTGAGGAACCAAAGCAGGTGTGACAGAACCAGTTGCTGCTAATCTGAACGCTCAACACTGACCGCTACCCTCCTCCCCCCCGTCCCATTACCCTCCTCCACCTCTCCTTCTTTTTCAATCCCAACTCCTGACTACGTTTGTTTTGTTGTTGTCTGTAAAACGGATCATTTGTCGCGTCATCTTTCTTCTCTTTCTCTGCCCCTGTCCTCCATCTTGCTGGCTGCTCCCCTCGTGGGGAGGCTCTCTGGCCTATATTTACTCCTCACGCTCTACCTCACCTGTTCCTCAGTTTTACTAGGTGACAGGTGGAGTCTCTCTTGCTGGCGTCAATGGACATTTTCCACTTCGCTGTTCGCCTGCCTCTTCATTTGCGTTACCACCTACATCGCATTATCCTGGCACAGGCTAACTCTGCTGTCTCTCATTTAAAGGGGGTTTCTAGACATAGACAATTTAGGTCAGTTAGGTCAGGGTCTATTTAGGATGAGCAGTGAGTGTGTGTGTGTGCTGAATTGGATATGTTGTACCAAACATTTTTGGCCATCTGTTTTTAAGAGTCATAGAAAAAGAAGTGACGCTCTTCAAGCGCTCTTGCGTCTGACCGCTTCTGCCTTCGGCCCGTCAGTCTGGAGCCTGCAGGTCAGCTCCAGGGGCCTCCTGAGCCCCGTCATGCCCACTCCAGAGCTCCTTCCCCTGCCTTAGAGTAGAGGAACATGTGGGCCAGCACATGGGCGAGGATGAGGGTCATCAAATCACCACAAGGCAATCAGACTTCCTGCCTCCACCCCCCAAATATGGGGTGGGACTTGCCTGACCTTTGATCCCGGAGTTCTTCCTGAACGTGACACCCTGTTCCCTCTTGTGCGGGGCGAGGTGCACTGTTTGATACTGATACGCTACCCTCATCCGTTTTTTAGCAAAGAAATCGCACGTCGTACATTTGTGATTTTCACATCACTAGAAGGGCTGTGCCACAGTGGAGCCCTGTATCTTGCATTAACAGTGAAGCTCTACTCCCCCCCCCCCCCCCCCAGTCTGAGTCTCTGGCCAGCTCCAGGGAGTTCCAGAACACCAGTAGAGTTGTTAAGTCAGACTTGGAAGGTGTGTGGAAGAACTACGATCTGAGGGCTGGAGGGGGGAGGGGGGGTTGGGACCCATGTGCAGAGGAGCTGTCCAGCTTTCACACTCATCACTCCTCCTGAAACCTTAGCCATCGCTCTGGGTGCAGGAACGCCCCCCCCCCCACCCCCTTCCAGCAGGTGAAATGTGAAATCTTCCTCCCTGTCCCCCCCCCCTCCCACCTCACTCCTGGCTTTCTCCCCCTTGAGAGGAGACTCCCCTCAGTCCCATATACGGTAGTGTCACAGAGACAGCCCCTCCCTGTGTAAAAGGCACCGCGAATGAGGACAGATTTGTGGAGGGCAGTGATGGACGAGCAACAGATATAGATCTGGTTTTTTCTCTCTTTCACTTGGCAGTTGATCATGGATAGTGTCATGTCCTCCCTATAGATGGCTGCCTACTCTGGTCACATGGTGCCCGTCTTACCAACCGAAGGGCTCTACGCACATTTGTAGAATGTGTACATGTGGGTTTGCGCCTATACACACACACACACACGTGCACACAGACACACTTCTGTCATACTTTAAATTGAATCACACACAGATGACACACTACTAACTCACGTTTTATTGAGTTTATTGTGTGTGTGTGTGTGGCCTAAAGGACTCACTTTCCCTTCCTCACAGCTTGCAGTCAGACAGGTGTCAGGCTGCCCTGCTAGACCAGCCCTCCCCCTTTAGAAAGCTCCTTGCTGGTCTGCTGTCTGTGTGAGCTCCTTCTCCCAGCTGTGTTCATCACACAGGGGCTTGGCTGGGCTGCCTGATGATTTAGAGGGGATTAAAAGAACCAGGTGTGAAACTTGAATGCTTTTTGTTTTGTGTGTGTTTTTCAGGGCTTCATCAAGGACGTCCATGAAGACTCCCTCACAATAGTATTTGAAAACAAGTAGGTAGTTTCATACAATCACTGTCCTCCACCCTAAAAACCAACCAAGCTGTTTATTTACCGATCACTCACATTTGCAGCTGTCTCCCCAGCCCCCTCTGTCTCTCTCTCTTCTGTCTCCAGCCCTCTCTCTCTCTCCCTCTTCTCTCCCCAGCCCCTCTCTCTCTCTCTCTCGCCCCTGTCCCTCTCTCTCTCCTTTCCCCAGCCCCATCTCTCTCTCTCCTCTGTCCCCAAACCCCCGTTCCTCTTATCTGCTCCACCCCGCCTGTTGGATCAGGGGATCTGGCCCTAAAAATAGTCCCCGGTGGTATGCAGGCATGAGAGGGTAGGACAGTGGCCCCTGCCCCGCCTAGGCTCCACCCCCTTCCCCCCCCCTCCCACAGAGGTGGTTATGGAGTCTCTGGTTATGCAGTGTTGTAGCAGACATGCTGTTTTATAATGAGACCTGTAATGTGCTTGGTAATGGGGCAGTGTCATCCCCTAAAGCGATACATTAGCAGGTCTTAATAGAACGTCAAGTGGTGTTGGTGTTTGAGCTGTGTCCTCAGTTACTGGGTGACTGTTTAAGCTTTGGTGCGGTGTGGGGGGGAGGGGGGACTGACAGCCTGTTGTTGTCTGCTGTTGATTGGGAGCTGACTGACAGGTGTGCTGGTTTGTGTTTCCCCTCTCTCTTACACCCCCTACCTCTCTCTCTCTCTCTCTCTCTCCCCTAAAGTTGGCAGCCAGAGAGACAGCTGCCCTTCAGTGACGTCCGTCTACCTCCTCCAGCAGACTACCACAAGGACATTGGCGAGGGAGAGGAGGTGGAGGTAGGAAGGACCCCACCCCCACCATGTCATCCACCACCTGGCCGACACACATCCAGAAACACACACAAATATGGAGGAAGCTCCAGCCCTGAATCTGGCCACCGCCTCTAGACTGCAGACCCCCACCCCTCCCGCAGCCTAATCCACTCTCCGAGGCTGCAGACCCACGACAGGATGTGTTCTCTCCTGTCTCCACCCCACTAACCTACCCCCCCCCCCCCCCCTTCCAGGTGTACTCACGGGCCAATGAGCAGGAGCCATGTGGCTGGTGGCTGGCCCGGGTCCGAATGATGAAGGGAGAGGTGAGTCAGGGACTGGTGAGTTAGGGGCCGGGATCACGCCGGGGGCCGGCATGGGGGGCCACTCACTCAGAGGGAGGGGTGTGTTACCTGTGTGTGCGTGTGTGTGTGTGTGATAATGAAGGGGTGGGGGGATTCACCACCAAGAGAAATGGCGAAAATGAGATGGGAAAATCTTATTAAAAATGAGAAACGATGTCTGAGACAACCCAATATTAGGATAAAAAAATAATCATTCATTCCATTTATTCAGATTCATTGGGTGGCTTCCAATGACTTACTTCTTCCTTGAAAGTTCTGATGGATTTTTCTTTTCCCCCTCACTCACCACCCTCACACAGTCGCACATGCAGCCAGACGCATCTTCACTCCCACAGAAACACACAGCCACACACATTCACTCCCACAGAAACACACAGTCCCACAAAGCTTCACAGCCACACCTTCCCTCCCTGCCTCCTGTAGGATATTAGCTGGCTTAGGTAGCACATGGCCTATGATGGGATGAGCAACACTGGAACGTGTGTGTCTGTGTGTGCGAGGCCAGAGAGCCCATGTTAAAGCTAGCAGCAGGTTCTCCTGTTTTCCTGAGGCTGAGTTAGGATCAGCAATAACAGCCTGCTGGAATGTTGAGTGTTGCCTGATGGCCTTTTATTCTGGAGCATGGTGTGTGTGTGTGTGATCACACTCTCCTATACTGTCTCTCTGTCTGTGTGTGTGTCTCTCTCTCTCTCTGTCTGTCTCTCTGTTTCACTCTGTGTCTTTCTGCCTCTCTCTTTCTCTCTCTCTCTGTCTCTCTCTTGGCAAACCTCATTCGTCAAACGAATGAAACGTTTATTAAATGAATTATTAAGCAAGGTGTCATTTCCTGATAAACTCAGGGTCCCTCTGCATGAATCTCCAGTGTGACAGGAGAATAAAGGACCCTGTGTGTGGAGGCAGCCTGGCCTGGTGTTCCCTGTGTTTGAACCAAACTACGAAAGCACTTACCGTCTACGAAAGTGGTTGTTTCCGCACCGGTTTCATGGTTTAAGCCTTTTCTGAGGCGTCCTCCTACGTAGTGAAAAGCATCAAGTCATCTTCGAAACATTGATCGAACTACATTGAATGCGGGTCGTAAATCGGGTGTTTAACCTCTCAGTAAGGCCAGTGCAGGTGTGTTTCAGTGTGACCCGTTCCTCTCCTCTCTGAGAGCATCTTTCTCCGCTCTGACCCTGCACCCACCCCACCCCCCCTCCAGTTCTACGTCATCGAGTATGCCGCGTGCGACGCCACATACAACGAGATCGTCACGTCGGAGCGCATCCGGCCGGTCAACCCCAACAGCCCCTCCTCCCGGAGCTCCTTCCACAAAGTCCCCATCTCCATCCCCGAGGACCTCCAAGACATGTGAGCCCCATGCCGCCTCCCCCTCTCCCCCCCCCTCTCTCTCTCTCTGTGGCCCAGTACAGCTGCCTGGCCACCGGGGCGTCGCTGTGGAGCTCTGCCTTCATAGGATCAGCCTCAGCTTTATCTGTGTTTCCTGCTTGAACCTTGTTAAAAGCCGTGCAGAGAAGCAGTGAGATGGCAGCGATCCTGCAGAGCTTTTCTGTATCGTCAGCGTTTCTCAGCAGCCAAACACTGTTGTTGTTGTTGTTGTGAAGTAGCTCTTAACAAAAAGTATAAGGAATAATTTGGCTCAGCGAATAAGGTGTTGGGCTAGTGATCGGAAGGTTGCGGGTCCCATTTCCCGGTTGTGCCAACATGACGTTGTGTCCTTGAGCAAGGCACTTCATTCTACTTGCCTCGGGGGGGGGGGGGAAGATAAGATAAGAGCGGATAAGAGCGTCTGCTAAATGACTAAATGTAAACGTTAACAAGTCCTGACCCCAATCTCTCCCCCCCCCCCCCCCCCCCCCCCATGCTGGGAATCATGTGCTTGTCACCAACAGCTGTGCCAACGACAACATCCACAAAGAGTTCAGGAAAGCCATCGGTGCTAACTGCATCTTCTACAGCGCTGAATCACACAAGCTCATAGTGCTGGTCAGTATGATGCCACCCCCGAACACTCACCCAGCCAGTGTTGATGCTGCTGTCTCACCCCCTGATCCCTGTCTCACCTGCTCCTCCATGTCTCACCCCCCCCTCCCTGTCTCACCCCCTCCAGTCAACAAATGAGACCAGTGTCAAGCGTGCTGCCCTTCTGAGCGACATGCACTTCCGGAGTATCCGCACCAAGCTCATGCTCATGTCCCGCAACGAGGAGGCTACCAAGCATCTGGAGGTAGGCATGCACACACACACACACTCACGCATATTATATCCACTATTGTCTAGTCCAGTGGTTCTCAACCCTGGTCCTCAGGGCCCACTGTCCTGCATGTTTTAGATGTTTCCCCGTTCCAACACACCTGATTCAAATGAATGAGTCACTAATGACAATTCATTGGAATCAGGTGTGTTGGAAGGGGGAAACATCTAAAACACGCAGGACAGTGGGCCCTGAGGACCAGGGTTGAGAACCACTGGTCTAGTCTGTTGCTGCCATAGGTAGATCTTTGTCGCTAATACAATGACACAGCTAGACATCTCTTTCACACACACACATACACAGTCTTGGTCACCTCCCCGTGCCCTCTCCCTCCCAGACCAGTAAGCAGCTGGCGTCAGCCTATCAGGAGGAGGTGCGTGTGCGGGAGGACCTGATGGGCTTGGCCATCGGCTCCCACGGTGCCAACATCCAGCAGGCACGCAAGGTGGCCGGGGTCACCGCCATCGAGCTGGAGGAGGAGAGCTGCACCTTCAGGATCTACGGAGAGGTGGGTGGGTGTGTGGGTGGGGTCAAGAGGGGTCAAGAGGCTGTCAACCTCCTTATCAACTTTGCGTTTGCTGTTCCTCCTGTCCAATGGTGTGTGTGTTTGTGCGCGTGTGTGTCCTGTCCTTCAGACACCAGAAGCAGTGAAGCAGGCCAGAGTGTACCTGGAGTTCAAAGAGGACTTCTTCCAGGTCCCCAGGAACCTCGTAGGTGAGCACAACCTCTCACTTCCTGTCTGTCCAGGAGGCGCCAGTGTTCCTGCCTGCTCGGTGCCAGTGTGATGGGCCTCACATTCACAACAGCTCAGTCTGAAGTCACCTGCACCTTTTTATCTCCTGATCTCTCTCTCTTTCCCTCTCCCCCGATCTCTCTCTGCCTCTCCCCCGATCTCTCTCTGCCTCTCCCCCGATCTCTCTCTGCCTCTCCCCCGATCTCTCTCTGCCTCTCCCCCGATCTCTCTCTGCCTCTCCCCCGATCTCTCTCTGCCTCTCCCCCGATCTCTCTCTGCCTCTCCCCCGATCTCTCTCTGCCTCTCCCCTGATCTCTCTGCCTCTCCCCTGATCTCTCTCTGCCTCTCCCCTGATCTCTCTGCCTCTCCCCTGATCTCTCTCTCTCTCCCTCGATCTCTCTCTGCCTCTCCCCTGATCTCTCTGCCTCTCCCCTGATCTCTCTCTGCCTCTCCCCTGATCTCTCTCTGCCTCTCCCCTGATCTCTCTCTGCCTCTCCCCTGATCTCCCCTGATCTCTCTCTGCCTCTCCCCTGATCTCTCTCTGCCTCTCCCCTGATCTCTCTCTGCCTCTCCCCTGATCTCTCTCTGCCTCTCCCCTGATCTCGCTCTCTCCCATGTTTTGTCTCTCAGGCAAGGTCATCGGCAAGAACGGCAAGGTCATCCAGGAGATTGTGGACAAGTCTGGCGTGGTGCGGGTGCGCATCGAAGGGGACAACGACAAAAAGCTTCCCCGGGAGGAGGTAGGCAGGCAGGGGGCAGGCAGAGACCACACTGCCGCTGGCAACAAAGAGGTGAATGAAGCGCTGGACCGCTCGAAACCCACCCACCCACCCCTCCTCCCTCCCTCTTCCTTTTCACCTCCACCTCCTCACAAACCCACCATCCTGCACCAGGGTGTATGCCGTGCTTCATTGTGCTGCCTAGCTTTCAACGGCCGCCGGTGTGTGTGTCCAGACCACAGCAGGGGCCACACAGCAGGGGCCACATGTGCTCTCACGGCTTGCTCTCAGTGTGGCCAGCATGCTGTTCACCCTGGCTGCTGCGGGCTAGCTTAGCGAGGGCAGGCTGGCGTCCATGAAGCGCTCCTCTATGGATGGGTGCCCTCCTCTATGTCATCTCCATGGCTGGTTTCTGTCATCGCTTGTCTCGTCAACCCATGTTGTTTTGGGGTCCATGAAATGGCAACAAAACAAAATGCACTCATCTACATGAAACCTTACTCTATGGTGTCTTATGTGGACTGGTACCTTAATAAACAGTCATTCATCTCCTCCAATCTCCTCCTCTCTCCTCCCTGCTCCTCCTCTCTCCTCCTCTTCAGGGCATGGTCCCCTTCGTGTTTGTGGGAACTAAGGAGAACATCAGCAATGCCCAGGCCCTCCTGGAATACCATGTTGCCTACCTACAGGTGAGCCCACACTGTCCTCTCTCTATCACACACACACTGTCCCTCTCTCACACACTCTCTCTCACAGTCTTTCTCACACACACACACACACTGTCCCTGTCTCACACACTGTCTCTCACAGTCTCTCACACACAAACACACACTGTCCCTGTCTCACACACTCTGTCTCACAGTCTCTCTCACACACATACACACTGTCCCTCACAGTCTATCTCTGTCAAGGAGAGTCAAGGAGTCTCTCTTAAGGGGGAGCTCTTGTCATTGCTGTGGCCTGTAGCTGAATGAAGAGTGTAAAGGCCCAGAGTGTCGAGAGAGAGAGAGAGAGATGTGGGGGGAGCCTTCCTGTGGGCGATGTGCCCCCCCCTCCCCCCTCACCACATGTGGGAAGTTGCTGAGAGCGCCTCATTCTGCCCCCCTTACCCGGTGTGCTATTATAAATAGACCCCCTCTATCTCTCTCTCTCTTTCAGCTCCGGTGTAGGGTTGGGATCTCAGGGGGTTGGGTGTGCGGGGGTGGGGGGGTTGGGTGTGCGGGCAGGAGTGTAGATTACAGGATAGCTGGACTCTGGTCCTCCAAAAATAACGTCCTCGCCACCCCCCCACCCCAGTGGAGCTCCTCCCACCGCACTCAGCTGTTGTTGATGAGGGCAGCTGGCACATTCTGAAGTGACACTCTCCTCCACACACACACAGACACACACTGCCATCCTCCCTCACCTCACTCGGCCCTCCCCCACATGCTGGCAGGGCACTTTGGCCCGGGCTTCAGACGCCCCACAACCCCCACCCCAGGACTCTTGACTGAAAAAGAAAGACGCTGACATTCCGGGATCAGAATTTTGGCTCTTGAAAGGGGGATTTTTGTGTGTGTGTGTGTGTGTGTTCGTGTGCGTGTCTGTTTTCAAAGCCTGCCACAAGGTCTTGTGACTGAGTCAATAATATATAATGAGGGCTTCTTAAAGAGAAACAGGTCACATGTCAGCAGCACGTGTCTTCATCTCTCTGTCTCTCTCTCTCTGTCTCTCTCTCTCTGTCTGTCTCTCTCTCTCTCTCTCTCTCTCTCTCTCCCCAACAGGAAGTAGAGCAGCTTCGTCTGGAGCGTCTGCAGATAGACGAGCAGCTGCGTCAGATTGGCGTGGGTTACCGTGCGGCGCCCGGCCGGACCGGCGGGGGCCCGGGCGGCGACCGGGAGAAGGGCTACCTGACGGACGAGAGCAGCAACTCCCTCCACACCTCGCGCACCTACGGGGGCCGCGGCCGGGGCCGCAGGCCCTCCAACACCCAGTACTCTGGATACGGTGAGGAAGAGCAACCTGTAGGCTGCTTCTGCGGCCTCCTATATCCACCCCCTCCTCCCCATGCCAGACTGCAGCCTTCCTGACCCTGCACGCATCTCTCTCTCTCTCTCTCTCTCTCAGGCACCAACTCTGAGCTCTCCAACGCCTCCGAGTCAGAAGAGGTGACGGAGCGTGACCAGCGCCCCCGCGGCGTGGGAGGGGACGACAGGGGCTCCCGCCGCGGTGGCAGGGGGCGGGGCACCAACACCGGCCGGGGCCGAGGAGGCCCCAGCGCTAGGCCTACCAACTCCATCAGCTCAGGTAGAGCTCTCTCTCGTGCTCTGTGTCTCTCTCTCTGTCTCTCTCTCTTGCTGTCTTTCTCTCTGTCTCTCCCTGTAGTAAAGCAGTTAATCACTCTGACTCTTGAACCTTCTTAGGTCAAACTCTCTCTCTCTCCCCAGTCTTGAGGGATCCCGACAGTAACCCCTTCTCCCTGCTGGAGGGTGAGGGCGAGCTGGCCGGAGACACAGACGCCAGCGAGGGTGTGGTACCCGGCGACCGCAGGAGACGCTCGCGCCGTCGCCGTAACGACCAGGAGCCCAGCGTGATGGATGCCGCCGCCAACGAATCGGACGGCCAGGCCGGCCCCAACGAGAATGGCCTGGGTAAGAAGGACGGGGCGGGGGTGGGGCTTGGCATCTGGAAATGTCAGCGGTGTTTCAAGTATTCAGTGTTATTACTCAAAGTCAATCATCTGTGTCTCTCTCTCGCTCTCTCTCTCCACCAGATGAAGAGGGACGCCCCCAGCGCCGCAACAGGAGCCGCCGTCGCCGTAACCGTGGCAACCGCCCCGAGGGAGGCTCGGCCAGCCGCGACAGACAGCCAGTTGAGAGCGGTGTGTGTGTGTGTTCTTGCTCCCATCTTCACCCCTCCCCCCCTCTGTCCTGCCACTCAGCTCCAGCCTCCTGGGCTCTGCCAGTCATCAGGGCTGCCTTAGAGGACATGTGCTGCTCTGAGTGTCCAGACTGAGCGTGTGTGTGTGTTTTGCAGTGACCGTGGCAGACTACATCTCCAGGGCAGAGTCCCAGAGCAGAGAGAACCTGCCCCAGAAGGACACACCCGCTGCCCCTGAGCCCAAGGTACACACACACACACACACATGCGCGAACTAGGGCTGTCAACGAATATTCGACATTCGAATATATATTCGAATAGTGTTTAAAAAAACGAATTTCGAATATGAAAATGTATATTAGAATGTAAAAAAATATATAATAATCGCGACCTTAAATTTATTGCACAAAACTTTTGATCAACACTCAGCATTTGTTTATTGTTGTCGTTCATTTAAACCGCTATGCGCAGAGAGCGCGACAGTGCGGGAGAAAGAGAAAGAAAAAGTGCGTGTGTGTGAGCGAGCGAGAGGCCAAGGTCTGCGGTATTGGCCATTAGTTAATCTACTTATTTTTGTGTAGGTAATATGTTGTTAAATTAACTTAAATATATTACCCATACAAGTAGTTATGTGTCGTTGTATTAATTTGTCCTGTTATTGACGTGCCTAATGCGCAACCGGGAAACTCTAATATATTTGAATATATTCAAATACATGTGTGGGGAATATTCAAATATTCAAACGTAATTTTTTGGCAGTTTTGACAGCCCTAGCGCGAACACACACACACACACACACCTTCACACATCTGATCGTCTCCTCTCCCTTTCAGGAAAACGGGAGCAGCAGCAAGAGGGAGGAGCGCACGCCCGCCAAGCGTTCCCCTAGCAACGGCATGGCCACGCCCAGCGAGACCCTGACCCTGGTCAACGGCGTCTCGTAGAGCGTCCGGTCACGCCCCCTAACGACCCACCACCATGTCCTAGAGCAAGACTTCATGGCAAACTGTCCCTGCTTGCATTAACTTAAAAACCTTTAAAACAGGATGAGTGAAAATACCTGACAAAATACCTGAAATTCATACTTACGAGAGTGGGGGGGGAGTACAAAAAAATGACAAGCATCTACTTAAAACACACGTTAACGGTGTATGTATCCTATCTATCAGTGCTTAGTGCTTATTTAAAACAACAACAAAAAAAAGTTATAAAAAAAATAAGAAAAGAGAAAGACTAGCTTGCCAAAAAGGAGCTGGTGGATATGACTTGATTTTAAAAAGAAATACTGACACAAGAAACAGGACGAGGCTTAATTTCTTTTTTTTTCTTTGTATTTGATTTTTTTTCTTTTTCTTTCGTTTGTTCACTGGTTTTTGAACTTGAACCTGTCCAGGTGGAACAGACAACTCTCTAAACAGTGTTGCCACCTGTGGAGGAGATGCGATGCGGATGATGTAGGGATGAGGAAGCTGGCATCGTCACAGTAAGGTGGCCAGGAGTGTTCCGGCCCTCAAGTAGACAGGAAGGGAGAAACATGATAGACATTGTGCCTTGAATTAAAATACAAAAAAATACAAAAAAAAGAATACATTTTTTTTTCTTTGTTGGTTTGTTTGAGGAGAGATGGAGGAGAGGCGTTCTGTCTTTTAGTTTTTATTCCTAAAGAGAGAACAGGATGAGCAGAGGCAGAATAATGACAGGACAAGAGCGCGACTGTTGCAGAAAGACGAGCCGTTTTAAGGGAGCGACTGGCCAGGAATCTGGTGCCAACCAAGAAGTTCAAGGCGCTTGTCCTCTTGAGAGTGGATTGGACAGCGTTGGGGAGGTGTGTGTGTGTGTGTGTAGATATTTGTATGTATGTGCGCAACGTTGAGTAGTGAGCAACAGAATCGTGGCTTAGCTCAGAGGTCACAAGGTCACTCCTGATTGGCTACCGCCCCCCCACACACACACACAAACCTGTCCCTCTACAGTGATATCACTCACAGAGCCTTAGAGACACAACTGACAGATTGTGAACGTGATGCTGATATGAATTGTGGGGTAGGAATGACGGTGTGGCAGAGAGATATGCCTCATGCCTGTTCCTCCAGGACCCACAGGTAACCGGGTCGATGTCCCCAGCTTCTAGCCTCCACCTGGGTGACCACTGTGGGAGCCGAGAGGGCGAGGGGGCGGGGAAACACAGAGGGGAGAGAGACACACAGATGTAAACAGTCGCTTGTGGACAGGGCGGGTATCGGTCACAGGCGCCCAGAGCTCTTGCCCTGCGGTCACTGTGTGGTCGCTGGTGGATTCAGGGGTAGTGATGAGAAAGGAGGGGGGGGGGAGCACGAGAGACTTAACTGTTCTCTAGGTTACCGCTCTCAACTCTTCTTTTTTTTGTTCTTGTTGTTCTTTCAACATAGAAAAATCTGAAATAAAAAACAAAACGATGGAAGTGAAATCAACCGTGTTTGGAAATGAACTTTTTGAAACTTTTTTTTTTTTTTTTTGCTATCCGTCTTGTGAGTTTGCATTCTTTCGTTTTACCTTCTAACCCTGCATGAGGATTTGGCAGTTTTTTTTTTTAACCCCCTTGCATGGAAGAGCTCGACCTGTCATCTGAACAGTAGGGACTGATGGTTCGCCTCGCCACAACTGCTGCTAACTTAGACCATGAATGTCCTGAGGTCCTCCAGAGAGAGAGAGACGGTGTTCTATCACCTGTTCAGACTTTCCAAACTCACAAAACAGACCACACACACCGTGCACCACTGTCAGGGAGAAGGGTGGCCAGTCTTGATACTTTAGCACACAGAACAGAGTCACTGACTCCTGCAGAACCCACACTCTCTAGTGATCATACTGATATGAATTGTGCTGCTGTCCCTGTTCTGCTCAAATGTTTTTTTTTTGGTTTTTTTTGTGTTGAAGACCGAGAGATGGTGAAAGTTTGTATTTGTGTTCAGTTGTGCATGCTTGCATGGGAGTAAGAGAGCACTGGAACACTGTGTCGTGGTTGTGAGTACTTGTCTTGCCTGTACACATCGTGTGTGCGTGCGTGTGTGTGTGTCTTAAGAATGTCTGTTGAAGCACTCCTCTCTACTGTCAGGTATTTTGGTCTCATGTTCTGATGATGGCAATAAAGGACTTTTCATTGTTTGATACATATTTTCTCATCTCATGTCTCTTTAGTTGAACTTACAGTTGGGCATCCCACCTGCTCGGCCTCAGCTCATTTAGTCTGTACCTGGAATGGTGCTGTCAAAAACATTAGCCAGACGTTGCCATATTTTGGGATTTAATCTCTTCCAACTGACTCTATGTAATGAAATGAGGGGGCTTGTTTAGTGTTAAACACAGGACATTTTGCAGGTAACTAATCTGTGTCGTTGTGAAAGTGTAGTCTGTGTGTCTGGGTTTCTCTGCTGGTGGTGATGATAAGACTTGTTGCACTAGTAATTGGAAGGTTGCCGGTTTGATTCCTGGCTTTGCCAAATTATGTTGTGTCCTTCGGCAAGGCACTTGACCCTGCTTGCCTCTGGGGGAATGTTGCTCTGGATGAGAGTTTCTGCCACAGGACTAAACGTAATGTCATGATAGGGGGATCTTTATAATGTCTATGGGGGGGATCTAATTGTGTTAGTGTGTCTCCCCCTGCTGGCCACCATGCACCATGCAGTCTAACTCCACCTGCCAGCTCCACGTGGAAGACTGTTGTTTACTGTTTCTTCTATGGTGATTTTGTTTGTTGTCTCTAGGAACAACAGTAGAGATGGAGGTACTTACAAGATTCAAGAAGATCCTGTTTGTCGATTTTCCTCTAAACCATGATTATGCTATGATAACCAGCCCACCCTCTTAGTCTACACTTCCACACAGATGACAAACTCCTGGCCTTTTCTTTGGGGGGGGGGGGTGAATAAATCTTTCTTACATTATCTTCAGTTTACATGAACTTCTCCATATTCCCTCCAGTCTGTGTTTTACACACATACATTGTTTTGACTTCCCTCTAAACTGTAAGCCTCACACTGCCTTAACACACCAAAAAAAACTCTTGATACTGACGTGTACATATCCCAAACAGATCACCAGAAAATAAGGAAATGTAGGTGTGTTCCTGTGACATGGAAAAGTGTGACAAGTGACAGTTCGACTCAGTTTGGTCACTTCAGTTGTCCTCATCTCAACCTTTCAATACACAGAAGTACCAATCTTCTCTTCCAGGTAAGGGTTGTTTTATCTGAAGAAAAACTCTCTTTTAAATTTTTTATTCAATTGAAACAAATTTATACTGTAGTCATGGTACCTGGACTTGTATATTATACTGAAATGACAATGAGAAATAACTCTACAGCTAAGACTGTTTTATATACAGTATATTCTAGTAGATGCTAGAATTATTTGATACCGTTTCATTTAGTATATTCTCAGTACACCTTTTTTCTCCAGTTTTCACGTTCATTTGGCGATTTTTACATGTAAAACGTCCAGATACATTGAAATGGACAGTTTTCTAGTTTTTATCTTCAGTCCAATTATTACATAAATATTAAGTGAAATAATAATTCTAAATAATAACACATACAAATGAGTCTAACAGAAAAAAACATGGATTGTGCATTTGTAAATAAAATTTCTACTGAATGGAAAAGTCCTAGTGGACATTGTAGGTAAGAAAAGGCACACCAGAGGTTGGTTTCATGATTACAATACAGGAAAAATAAAAACACGACGCTTGTCTTTTTGAACAACAATAAAAGCTTTTGAAATGTCTGTGCAAAAGGGGGGGGTAATGTGTGTAATGTGTTTTTAGACATGATCAACCTACAGTATTTGTGTCCATGTTGCAGCCATGTCGTACCCGGTATCTGTGGTAACCCATCAGCCAGGAGGGTTAATGGCTGTAGGAAGTCTGAAGGCAGAAGTGTGGAGCAGCAAGATCTGTGACTGCTGTGCAGACATGCACACCTGTTAGTGCCCAATTAAAACCAACTATCCATATAACTGTGCTGGGGAATAGGAGAGTAGAACTGTTCCATGTATTTTACATGTTGTCCAAAAAATTCAAATGCATGTTTTTGTGTGTGTGTTGTGTAAGTGTCAGAGTTCTGGCTTTCCTTTGTGTGTGCATTTGTGTATGCAAATGTGTGTGTTCCATCCTGACTCACCTCTATGTTCCCTCCAGGTTGTCTGGGGTTCTGGTGCCCGTGCTGCCTGGCCTGTAAGGTGAGCTCAGACCTCGGAGAGTCTCACTGTCTCCCCCTGCTGGATATGATCAGTGGTGGAATGATCCCTCCTGTATCTCTGGCCCTCAGGAGCACCTTGAGGGAGAGGTACCGCATACAGGTACTGAACAAAACACTGTTACCCCTCATCGCAATGTTTCCACACGCAGCTAAGAAACAAGCTTAGACTTTGAAGCTATCGTGGATCCTTATCGGATGTATGTCAATGGATCATCACATCGTTCTCCCTTCCCTCCACACTTCCTGCAGGGGAGCATCGCTGACGACTGCTGCATGGTCACCTGCTGCTCCAGCTGCAGCTGGTGTCAGATGGCTCGGGAGCTCAAGGCTAGGGCCAACACCACCATCCAGATCAACACGAACTACTCCCAGTCACCTTATAACCAGTCATGAGGGACATGGGACAAACAGGTGGCTCGCTCAAACGGTTCTTTTGAGAGACAGGTGTAAAGAGAATATTAGTGTATGTGTGTAGGTTTAATATAGAATGCTTACTTTGAGGTTTTAGGAGGTCTCCTATGAGGATCTTAGGTTGGTGAAGGTCCAGTGTTTCGGGGCGTATGTGAAGCCTTTTTTTCGACTTTGCTTGGAACTTTGCTCTAAAATTTACTTGCGATTCGCTTAGTCATTGATTCAGTTGAGTTTGCTTGTTCCCCTGTCGATGTTTGACGTATAATCCACATTAGGTGGGTTGTATTGGTGATATAAACAATACCAAGCCCCTTAGTTTGACGTATACTGGTAAAGGATTTACAATATATATGTAATAAAAATGATATATGTGTGGATTGTGACTCTGACATTGCTTACACTGCATACATTTACATTTACATTTACATTTATTCATTTAGCAGACGCTTTTATCCAAAGCGACTTACAGTAAGTGCAGGGACATTTTCCCTGAGGCAAGTAGGGTGAAGTGCCTTGCCCAAGGACACAAATTCATACAGCCACAGCGGGGGCTCGATCTCACAACCTTCCGATCATGAGGCCAACGCCTTAACCATTGAGCCATCTGACCACCCTGACCACCCCACCCACCATGTACATTTAGTCATTTAGCAGACGCTCTTATCCAGAGCGTCTTTACAGGGAGATTCCCCCTGAAGCAAGTAGGGTGAAGTGCCTTGGCCAAGAACACAACGTCATGTTGGCACAGTTGGGAAACAAACTGACCACTTTCTGATCACTAGTCTGACGCCTTAACCACTGAGCTACCTGACTCCCATACATACAGTACAGTGAAACACCTCGAAAGTCATACCTTCTAACAAAATATGTGAGTATCTTTGTTGTCTGACACTATCAATATATTTTCTGGGATAACCTATTTTGTTGAATGCTTGAAGACAGTTAGACCTGAGACCAGACAGAAACCTGACTATGGCGTTCAATTGTAAATAGTTCAACTGAAGATCTTTTCTTAAATCTCCACTCTGTACCCCAGCCAATTCTACCACCCCTGCAACAGCACCTGCTTCCTGACTCAAACCACAAACAGAGGTGAAGAAACCAAAACCAGAATGCTTGACACGCAGTACGACAACAACAAAAAAGAGAGAAGACAGCAAGCCTGATAACCCACAACCGCAGAGCTGTCCTCATAGTGCCACTGCAAGGAGATTGGATGTTTTAGTGAGTACAGGAAGGAGCCATTCTGGTCTAGGAGGGTTTGTTTTTAGATGTTGAGGAGAGAGCATTCGTCACACGCAGAACCGTACTGTTTTTGTGAGAAGATCTACTGAAGAAAGGGTAAGAATGATGAGGACTCATGTAAGATGACTAAACAATCTAGGGCAGGGGTAGGCGATTCTGATCCTCGAGGGCCGCTGTCCTGAAGGCTTTAGATGTTTCCTTGCTCCAGCTCACCTGATTCAAAGAAAGGGGTTGCTATCAAGCTCTGTGGAAGCCTGATAATGACTATTCATTAGAATCAGGTGTGCTAGATCAGGGAAACGTCTAAAACCTTCAGGAGAGCGGCCCTCGAGGACCGGAATTGCCACCCCTGATCTAGGGACTGTTTCGATCTAGGAACGTCTAGGAACGTTAGCTCATAAGAACAGCTTTTGTTTTCCTTTCTCGGGAACTTGAGGGGACTTAGATTCAAGTACTAACTAAACCATCAAACTAGAATTTGGAATAGGACCCGTCCATCTAGAAGTAAGATCAGATGTAGCTAAATGGAACATGTATACCAAGTGTGGCATCGCTACCTCTTTCCACCACATGGTTCTGAAGAAAACCTCAACATCCTGTGACTGATAAACCTGTTTTTATATATAGATATTGAGTACCTGATTTTATTTGAACAACTCGTAATTAAGCTTATTGAGAGCAGGACAGATGCATCCTGAGATTCTGATCCTTTGTAGGATTAAAGGTTAAAAGTGAAAAGGCGTAGATTCTCTTCACCAGCTTCTAGGGGTAAACTTTCGTTTCTTGAGAAACGTGTACGTCACTTTGCATGGAGACGTTTGTATCAGTCCACTTTTGTACGATTATCCAAGGTGAAACATTCAATAAAAGGATGGCATTTGGTATTTTTACATGATTATACAAAAAAGGTATGCTGCCATATCACACTCTTAAAATATCTAAATTAAGAGTTAGCAGCCATTTACATGTTTTGTATTTAACCTACTAGTCTGAACACTGTGTACATCAACTGCCTCATGTTAAACTGAAATATTTACTAGTTAAGCTATTACAGTATTAAAAAAGTGATGGAAATGGTCTGGAAGAATATTTTAGGGTTGTATTTCCCCCCCCAAAAAATGCTGGCATATCCACTGCATTGAATAATGCAATTACACTGCTCTTAGTTATTTGGATTTTAGTGTAGTTTTTGACGTTGATTTAAATGCCCTTGTTGTTGTCCACAGAACAGCCATGGCCATGTCAGTAGTGACCATACAGCCTGGAACAACTCTGCCTCAGATGTGGACTAGCGGAACCTGTGACTGCTGTGAAGACATGCAGACCTGTTAGTGCTAACCAAACAGTACACACATATAAAACACTTTATAGAATTGACAATTGAATTGAAAATCCTTTATTAGTCCCCCGGAGGAGAAATTTCAGTCCACAACAGCGTGAGGAAAAAAGACAGTCCACATTTCATGGTTTACTCGTATTTTACATGTTGTCCAAAAAATTCAAATGCATGTTTTTGTGTGTGTGTTGTGTAAGTGTCAGAGTTCTGTCTTTCCTTTGTGTGTGCATTTGTGTATGCAAATGTGTGTGTTCCATCCTGACTCACCTCTATGTTCCCTCCAGGTTGTCTGGGGTTCTGGTGCCCGTGCTGCCTGGCCTGTCAGGTGAGCTCAGACCTCGGAGAGTGTCTCTGTCTCCCCCTGCTGGATATGATCTGTGGTGGAATGATCCCTCCTGTATCTCTGGCCCTCAGGAGCACCTTGAGGGAGAGGTACCGCATACAGGTACTGAACAGCTTACTATCACACTGCAACCTTTACACATGAACTAATACTTAGCAACACACAGTGACATCACTGCCATTAAGATGGACTTATTACATATCGTGTTCATGTTGTGGTAAGAGATGGTTGTTGAGTAATCACAACTCATCCGCAGAAACAATACCAGCCTGTCAAAACGTCCTTCTCTGTGTTTACATTTATTCATTTAGCAGATGCTTTTATCCAACGCAACTTACAGTAAGTACAGGGACAAGGACACAAAGTCATATAGCCACAACGGGGGCTCGATCTCACAACCTTCCATTCATGAGGCCAACGCCTTAACCGTTGAGCCATCTGACATTTAATAACTCCTCCCGTCTCCAAACCAGGGGAGCGTCGCTGACGATTGCTGCATGGTCACCTGCTGCTCCAGCTGCAGCTGGTGTCAGATGGCTCGTGAGCTCAAGGCTCGTCGCGCTGCAGTCCAGCAGACCACCACCACCACCACCTTCATGCACCATGCCAGTCCGGCTGCCCAGTACCCCCCTCAGCAACCCTCCGACATGCAAAACACACCTGCTCCTGGACCGTACATGCCTTTGCTGCCGTGACAGGGTCAGAGCTACAAAAGAAACGGGGAGCGATCTAGTCAGTCAGTGCGGTTCTCCTGTTGTTCTTTCATATTGGTAGTGTATTAGCCTTCCAAAGAATCCAAACTAAACTTTCCTTTTCAAAAGATGCTACACCGCATGCTACGCAAATTAAAATAAAAGCATCCTTGACGTTAAATCCTGCACATCTGGTCCAAACTATTACTTGTCTCTTGAATGAATGATGATGAGAAGCATGTTGGAGGTTTTGTTGCCGCTTGCAGCTTTAATTCTCCACCCTTTGTGTGTCCCTTGTTGATTTGCATCAAGGGGAATACAACATTTGTGTGTGTGTGTGTGTGTGTGTGTGTGTGTGCGTGCCTGTGCGTGTGTATTCACCGTGGAAGGTCTGTGATAACGTGTTTCCATCGCTAGTTTCCATCCTTACAAGAACTAGACCAGAGCTTGCTTTTTTCTCGGTAGGTGCTGTTTTATTTTTACAGTTGGATATTTGACAAGAATTGCATTTGCAATCCTCATGATCTTGTTGTTCTCTAATAGTTTGTTGAGGTATGTTAAGTTGCTTTGTAACCTGGTACATAATTTCTTTTTGTGAATGTCAAGTGTCATATAATCTAAAAACAGTTTTGTGGGTAAATTATATTACAGCCACCTTAAAAGATGCTTAGATTTATTTACATAAATGGAGGTAGGTTACCAGTCCTCGTCAATACTAAGTTCTCATGAATTAGGATGGTCTAAAATCATACTGAATACAGTTTCTTTGAAATCTCAAAAGCTTCTGTCATGAAGAGGAGCAGTTGTTTTTCTGTAAAGAAAACAGGCCCTCTTGGGCTGCAGGGACAGATGTCCTAACAACCACACTGTCATCGCTGCACTGCAGAAACCACACAACACTGGATTATCTTTTAATAGCTAATTAGCTATTAGCTAAGAACTAATCAAAACTGAAACTTTACCCAAGGCTGGTGGGGGAGTTTGGGGGGGGGGGTGCTGGGGGGGGGGGGGGGGGGGGGGGGGGCGGGGAGGGTGGTCCTTTGTGATCTAAGGTGATGTAACAGTTGTAGTTGTGTCCCCAGTGCAGCCATGTCGGTGCAGCCGCTGCAGGTCGTGACCCTCCAGCCCTGCACGTACCGAGCTCCAGAGAAGTGGTCCAGTGGAATGTTTGACTGCTGTCAAGACACCCAGATCTGTGGGTTGTTTTAGGAGCTGTACCTCAAACCGTGTTGGAAATATCAGACAAACCATCTATGCTTTTGAATTCAAAACACTTCGCTTCATAATGTATGTGTGTAAACTCATGTTTGCCTGCTTGCGTGAGTGTGTATGTGTGCTCGTCTGTGTTGGTGCCAGCCTGCGTTGGTGTGTCTGCCTGTGTGTGTGTGTTCCTGACTCACCTCTATGTTCCCTCCAGGTTGTCTGGGGTTCTGGTGCCCATGCTGCCTGGCCTGTCAGGTGAGCTCAGACCTCGGAGAGTCTCACTGTCTCCCCCTGCTGGATATGATCAGTGGTGGAATGATCCCTCCTGTATCTCTGGCCCTCAGGAGCACCTTGAGGGAGAGGTACCGCATACAGGTACTGAACAAAACACAGACACATTCACAAGGACACCCTTTGCTACTCAACTCATAGTTTTTTTTTTTCATACTGATTTTTTGATCCTTGAGACTGAATGACCAGATTTATAATAGTTTACGGGACGTCAACATGAACTTGATTCTCTGTATTTAACTCCTCCCATCTCCAAACCAGGGGAGCGTCGCTGACGACTGCTGCATGGTCACCTGCTGCTCCAGCTGCAGCTGGTGTCAGATGGCTCGGGAGCTCAAGGCTCGTCGCAGCCCCGCCCAGATCAACATCACCCCCAGCGCCCCGCCTGGTGTCGTACAGGTCACACTGCACCCCCCCCAACCCCCTTACTATCAGCAAGGCCCACCCATGGCTGGACTGTACCCTCCTATGCCAAAATGATGTGGACAAGAATGAAGTTTAAACTGTCCAAATCTAGTCACTGATTACAGGTCAATAGATTACTTGTGTTTTGGGCTTTTATAGTAGTTCAATATGAACATTAAGCCTCTATGGTTAAAGCATGGAATGTATGTTGAAGACATGTTCATATTTTTTTTCTGTTGATCTCAGTCCTACATCTGTGACTGATAAAAAAAACTGTGACTAGATATGAGACTCAAACTTAGTTTAATGTGCAACATGGACACATTAGAATCATCAATGAAACCATTAAAAAAATGTATTTTGTGGATTTCATGAGATCATGCAGACAGACCAAACAATAGTTAGATAACTACATGACTAGACAATCACTTAAACATCAAATTAATGTCATGGACATTAATGACATACAGAATGAATAGTACTGTGTGTTTGCATTTGCAAGTGTCGCTTGCAATCCTGCGCCTGTACACGTCAAGACAGATGCATTTACATTCTGCTAAAAACAGTTAACAGGTCATTTCAAATTCAAGGATAGTTTAGCAGCTTCACATTTACATTTAGACATCTAGCAGACGCTCTTATCCAGAGCGACTTACAGCAAATACAGGGGCATTCCCCCCCCGAGCCAAGTAGGGTGAAGTGCCTTGCCCAAGGACACAACGTCAAGTTGCCTTAGCCAGGAATCGAACTTGCAACCTTCCTATCACAAGCCCAACGCCTTAACCGCTGAGCCACATAACATACCGGTCTTCACAACCTCTTCTCCTCACCCCGCCCATTGTCCCTCTGCACCCCCTCTTATCCCCTTTCACCCAACTCTCGTGTGCTCTCCCATCCCACACACAGCTCCTCCTGCCCCCCCCCCCCCCCCCCCCCCGCCCTCCCCCTGCCCTCAGGCCACGTTGTTGTCGTCGGGGTCGTTGATTCCCAGGATGCAGCAGCAGATCAGGGCGCAGCAGGCCACCAGCAGAAACAGGCCCAGGAGGATGTACGTCAGGGTGGTGCTCCAGAAGGCAAACAGGTAGAGGGTCTTGTGGCAGTACGGCTCTGCGTCTGGGTCCATCTGGGTCAGAGTCTGGTTGTAGTTCGGGGGGTAGATGGAGTAGATCCACACGTTGCCTGGGGAAGGGATGTCGGAGGGAAACACACAGGTGCAGGCGAGCACTTTGGTGAAGACGCACACGGTGTGAACACTTGATTGGCCCACCCACATATTCTCTCTCTCTGTCTGTCTGTCTTTCTCTGTCTGTCTCTCTCTCTCTCTGTCTGTCTGTCTGTCTCTCTCTGTCTGTCTGTCTGTCTGTCTCTCTCTCTCTCTCTCTCTCTGTCTCTCTCTCTGTCTCTCTCTCACACCTTAACACTCATGGCCAAACTCACCACAGATGAACCAACAGATGAGGAAGGTGGAGCTCAGGCCGTTCCACAAGGAGCAGGTCCTGCTGGCAGGGGTTTGGGGGCTGTTGGCAGGTTGCTGGGCGCAGGGAAGGCAGGAGAATAGGCCAATGACCAGCCCAATGACACCTGACACTATCAGGTAGATGGGGATGTATTCTTGCCTGGGACAGTCATTCAGGTACACAGCACCTGTAAAAGGTCCAAGGCCCCCCCACACCACCCAAAAATTTTTGGAGCAAAAGAAATGCACTATAAAATAAGATTTTTGGGGTTTTGCTTTGTGACAAATTAAGATCTGAACAGTACTCACCCATAACGATCTGTACGATAGGAATGGCGCATCCAGTTTTCAAACAAACTGATGAGTGAATAAAGATCATTCATGAGGCAGTGTGTGTGTGCGTGTGTTTATGTTTATTATAGGACATTCTTATAGAACATTCTCCAACCTGTTACTCCTTTGGAAGGTTTCGGTATACGCTGCATGAAGCCACTAGCCATGGTGGGAGTTGATGCTGACCTGTAAATGAGGATGAGAGGCAGGTCAATGAAGGATATCAATACTAGGTCAAAATCTGTTCACAATCCTGACTGACCACTAGCTACATCATGCTACTGATGATACAGCTCAGTCTTAATGTTTCAGTGAAATGGTTGTTGTCAGCCATGCCTTGAAGAGAGAGAAAGAGAGATAATAGAGAGATTGAGTGAAGAAGCTTCCAAAAATGGTCTCTTTTAAAATCTGCTCATTCAAATTACGGAATGATTGCAGTTTTGTGGTTTACAGTCAGGGCAGAATAACTTGAACGAAGAAACGTGGAAAAACGGGTAATTCCTGTTAGTCCTAATGTTGTTGCTTGCTGCAGACACAATCACACTCATCAAAGGTTTAGATTTTCTGATGGACAAACATTTCAAAAGCATAAACGTTCTCATTCAACTGAAATATCACAATAACCAAAAGGTATAATAAAGACTAAATAACAAACTGAGCAAACGAAATAACGAAACAGCAGCAGTAAATGCAAAAGAAAACAGATATGACATCCTGTAGTTTACGTCATCATCACATCCACACATGTTGACAGACACGCGCTACAGGTGAGAAACTTTACAGGTGAGTTGCTCTATTTAACAGTAACTTTTTTGCGTATTAATAAAGCTGTTTAAATGTGTCTGCAAATAGTTCATGACATACCTTGGGTGTGTTGCGTTCCAGCTGTGAAAAAGGTATTTGGATGTCTGCAGATCCGCACCTGCAGAATGTCTGAGCAGAGTTCACTCAGTTGGAGGTTAATAGACTGAAGTGGTTTACTGCGCAGGCGCACGACTGTAATCAAAACTGAAAGAATGCTTTGGAGATTCTGGGTATCGATGTTATCGCGATAACTGATCATTCTATTGCTAAAAGACTGCATTCCTGACAGGTTCATCTGTTCAGACACTGCCCTGTAGTGTGACGTCAAGAAGCAGGGCAGTGAGGGCGTCGATACTGGGTCAAATCAAATCAACATTTATTTGTGTAGCCCTTTTTACAAGCAATGTCACAAAGGGCTTCACATATGCCCATAGAACTGCCCCTCAACCAACCTAAATCTGTTTGCAGTGTTGCAGTCTCTTGGTTTGCATATTATACATATACAGTAGTTCCATGCACTACTGATTGTAGTTCTGCCTTAACTTAAAGTCTTACGTTTCTTGCTCCTTCAAGGCTTCAACTAGTTTTAAAACTAGATTGTGTACCTGTAATCAAAGGTGTTCCAAGAAAAGAAAGGCTTGTCATTTTTCAGAAGTTCTAAAGACTAGACAATAGGACAGATACGATTCCTGGAAGAAATACCATTCCAGTATACAATGCAGGCAATTTATTACACATTCTTACTACATTCCTAAGTGTAAATGTACAAAACCTTGGCAACATGGCAATATCTCTAATAATCTTTTCTAAAATCCTAGCTAAAATCTTTGTACAGTATCAATAGTGTTATTCAAATAATACGCTTAATAATGTAAAAAATACAGAATAAAGGGCTCATAATCAACACATTTAACTCTTCATCCACTGCAAAGTGGTTCAGTGTTCATTTGTAAACAATTGCATTATTAATGTTGTTTATACCGCCATTAATAGACCATTTATGTTACAGTGTTATTCAATGTATTTGTTTTATATACTGTATTATGTCCATCATTTTCGGTCATGAATTAATCTTGTTCAATTAATTCCAGTGGTGACAGTTTCCAGAAGTCAGTAAAGTGGGGTGGAGTTAAGTGAGCAGCCAATCACAAGTCTGTGAGATATTCACTGGATGAAGTCTCCACGTAGATGCAACCTCGTGAGCCAGGCAGCGATTGGCCACCACGCAAGTCAATCACTCTACTCCTCCCTCTCTCACTGTCGCCAGTCTGAAGACGGGCTCCGCCCAGGAAATGGTCCCACACCATCCCTCTGCTCCATAACTGTACACACACAAACACACACACACAAAATACTTCTGTCAGCAACTAACCCCTCAAATCTTGCTAACACAAGGGTGTGTGTGTGTGTGTGTGTGTGTGTGTGTCTAACCTCAATAGAGATTTGTGTGTCCGGGTATCTTCTGTAGAAGATGGCCCTCAGATTGAACTCTGGGTTCCTGTTCTCCTTAAACACGCATGTCCTAACGGTGTCATCTTCACAGCGAATCACAGCGTACACGTCTGGTAGAGAGAATGACAGCAACAGGGGTTGTGCATACAGGTGTGTGTACTTGTGTGTTTGTGTACTTGCGCACCTGTGTGTGTGTGTGTACCTGTGTGTTTGGGCTGACTGAGTCCAGAGGCTCTGCGGAGGTGGACAGTGGTCACTACAGTTGGCTGAGGTAAACAACACTGCCAAACAGAGGGAGAGGGCAGGTCCTCCTTTAACTCCCTGACAGAGAGAGAGAGAGAGAGAGAGAGAGAGAGAGAGAGACAGAGAGAGAGATAAAGGTAGACAGAGATGGAGAGATAGAGAGAGAGAAAGACGTGTTCAGATAATATGAACGAAGAATGTCTGGGCTTTCTCACATTGCACAGATGCTCTTTCACCTCCATCCTTTCTTACTCCACCGTACTATCACCCCCCCCCCCCCCCCCCCCCCCGACTCTGCCTCCCACACACACCTGAGGCTGACGTGGGAATGTGAGAAGAGGCGCAGCAGGAAGCGTCCTGTGGGGCCGGGCTGGAAGGTGGTGGGCAGCAGGGCGTAGCGTCCGGGCCCCAGCTGCACGCGCAGCGTCACGCTGCGGGAGTCCATGTAGACGGAGCTGGCCGCCTGCTCCACCACACGCTGCACCCGGCTGCGACGGTTCACCTCCACCTGGGGAGGGGTGGTGGGCCAAGCCAGCCCAGTTAGTTCCCTTCTCCAGCACACCTGATTCTAATGAGAGGGGGGTCAAATGGCTCAGCAGGTTAAGACGTTGGCCTTTGTGAGCGGAAGGTTGTGAGATCGAACCCCGGCTGTGGCTATGTGATGTTGTGTCCTTGGGCAGAGCACTTCAACCTACTTGCCTCAGGGAGAATGTCCCTATACTTACTGTAAGTCACTTTGGATAAAAGCATCTGATAAATTAATAATTTACTAATTGTCATTGTAATGAATGGGTTGTTATCAAGCTGTGGAAGCCTCATAATGACCCATTCATTAGAATCAGGTGTGCTGGAATAGTGTGTGCGTCGTTATTGTCGTCGCGGCGATCACTCCCTCACCTTCAGCACCTCGAATCCAATAGGCAGATTCTCGCCTCCACCGTATTTTCTTCTTATCCTCCTGTCTTCCTGCTGCAGACAGATCAGCACCTCCTCCCCCTTCCCACGCACCTCAAACATGAACTGAAACAAATAAATTTACTTTCTAAATCTCTTGCTTTTTTTGTTGTTGTCAGAGAGCTGCGTTCGAGAGCTATTTGTTCAGGTTGGTTTAAAAAAAACAACCTACCTGGGGATTGTGCAGAAACGACTCGCTGTGGTTTATACATCCTCCGCACCTGCTCCTCTTGTCCAACTGCGCAGCCCAGCCACCACTCGTCTCTTCCTCTCCTCCTATCTTCTCCTCCTTTTCCTCTTCGCTCTTCATCTTCTTCTCCTCCTTCTTAACCACCTCTCCTTCCCCTCCTCTTTTACCCGGCCCCCCTTTCCTCTGCCTCTCCCCGAGTCTCTCCTCTTTCCTGTCCCCCCTCTGCTGGGTGCCCCCAGGCTTGGCCACGATCCTCCCCAGGTCGGGCGCCCTGCGGCCAGGTGTGGGCAGGCTGGCAGGAGGGTGGGTCCCGGAGGGGGCGGAGGTCCACTCCCCGAGCCAGCGAGCCTCTCTCCAGTGAGAGCAGTGCCACAGGAGGGACCTCTCCACCAGACGACACACCACCACGTCTGTGAAGTAGCGGCAGAAGTCCTCAAACTCCATCCTGGGGGAGGGGCCCAGGGGCGAGAGAGTCAGGACGTCAGAACAGGGTCATGTCAACCACTGCTGTTGTGGCAACACTGCATTCTAACCTACAGTTTGTGTTGGTATCAGTGGTAGAAGCAGAATGAGTTATTCTGTACAGTAGTTAGATCAACACAGAAAATCCATGTGACAAAAATAGGCTGAGCTCTTGTTTTCTGGTAAGAGTGGTGTAATGTTCGGTACAGATTGTTTGTGTAGCTTACCAGAATTCTCCCACATCGCGGACTACAAGTCCCATCTTCTCCTTCACTCCGCGGCTTACCTGCTGCCACTGCAGCGACCTGCAGGGGGACCAAACAGGCGCTGCTTTACGTTAACATTTTTAACTACATCTCGAACTGGTGTGTGGTCACTAGTTTGAACGGGGCCAATTTGAATGGAAACACGTTTAAGAAACAGACACACTTGATATTCTAGAATCAGCCGGTACTAACTGGGCCCTTACTCACCCTTGGCTCCAGTCGCCTTTCCAGTCAGTGGTTCCCCATGGGTTCCTCATTCGGACCATAAGGAGACGGGTTGCCCCGCCCTGACCCTGACCCTGACCCTGACCTTGACCTAGCAGCTTCTCGCTCAGGCGCACCTTCTTCACGGCGGTGATGCCGTAAGCGTGCCCACGCACCAGCCCACAGTCGAGGACAGACTCCACCATTTCCCCCTCCGCGGGCTGGGGAGAGAAGTAGGAGAGGAGAGAGAGAGACAAGAAGAGAGCGAGATACGGATGTTAGAGCGAGGAGCAAGAAAAGAGAGAGAGAATAACACAGAAATACTTTTTAAACACCCTATCACAGCAAACCCTGTCACCCAGACAACTGCTCCTCAGGCCAGGGCCATCGAGAGAGGTGAGGGGCCCTGGCGACAGAGAGAATGCGCCACGGTGACAAGACAGAGGCCAGTGTTATTCCTGTCACAGCGTAGAGGTGACAGTTAAATGCCTGGACAACGGCTCCACACAGCCGCCTGTCTGTCCTCTGTAACCTGGGCCAAAACGTCCCCTAAAGACACCTCCTAGGTCACCCCTCCAAGGGCCACCACAGCTGTCTGCCTGGCCCAGTTCCAAACCGTTCATCATCACCTCTATCCCACCCTCCTCCTGCTCCCTGTGCCCACTGCAGAGAACAGAACAGCACATCATGTTGACCGTCACACATTAAATATCTGAGTTGAGGCGTCAGCTGTTTGTGTGTGTGTGTGTGTGTGTGTCCCTGCAGTGCACACCAAGCAGTGCCTGCATGTAGGTCTGGCCCGTCTCTTTATCTGTGATTCGAGTTTCATCTCGATAGCGTTTCGTTGGAAGATGCCTGAACTTTTAGCTTGACTTTTATCATATCCACGGTCAGAGCGGACTCTCTAGTTTAGAGATTTGTTCGCTCTGCAAAGACCAACAGCGTGTGACTTCAGAGCAGGATCGTTGTCCTCGTACCCGTATGGAGCATGTGATGAGCGCCCGGCGTGCGCCGGCCTTGGCCAGGGTCTGGAAGAGAGTCTTCCTCTGCTCGGGGTGCAGAAGCAGGGCCTCCTGCTCCAGGCTCAGCGGCTCCGACACCCCCCCGGTGAAGTCGATGAGGGCCTCCGCCGTGTTGCCCCCCTCCAGGGCCTCGTAGCAGCCATTCAGTCTGGGGGAGGGGTGATGGGGGGAGGAGGTGGGATGTGGAAGAGGGGGGGGGGGGTACAGGGGTGGAAATATCTCTGTTTAACTTCTTGAACCGTCCTGCGCCCATCAGGAACATATCCTCTATACGTCAGCGTTTGAAAATAACAAAAGATACGTGCGACTCAACTCTGCTGAAGGACTGAAAACTGTTCTGTGGACAAGGAGAACTGTTTTACACGATCTGACAAACATAAGACAGCTGACAGCCACCAGATGGACCCTGAACACCAACCTGTCCACATCGCACACAGATCAGCGTCGTTCCACAGTCTTACTTGGCGTAGGCCTTCTCCAGCAGGGCGCTCCAGAACTCGCGAGGCGTGGCGGAGCGGCAGAACAGGAGCGTCCCTTCCTCGCTGACCGGCAGACGGTCGTCCACCACCACGTCGGTCCAGCGGCCGAGACGCCAAAAGCGGAAATGGAAGATTCCGGCGTACAGGTCGCTACGCTTGGGGTTCCACTCCTGCTCCATGTGGTCCGGAATAACCTAACACGTTTTATCCATAGGAGACCAAAGACTGGGGTAAATACAGGGTCAGCTCCTTGTTACCTTCGGGTAATGTTAAAGTATATACGTTCTGTGATTGTGGCCATGGTTTTATACATTTGAACTGAACATCTGAGGTCTAAGGATCAATTCAGCAACTGGGAAAAAGACCATGATTTTTTTTTACATTTGTATATATTTCTAATGTGTTTTGATTTATTAATTCACTATTCAAGTTAATGAAAAGTGAAAAAAGGTGAAAATATTCCAGGTGACTTTTGAACTCTCACCTTCTTCCATAGAGAGGGCTCCGAGGCCAAACAGGAAGTGGCTGCGACCATCCAGCAGTTACCCAGACTGCCCTGGTGCAGGTCCCTGGTGCTGATGCCGTCAACGAACAGACGAGGATCCTTACACAGCTCCTGAGGAGAGACATGGACAGGAAACAGGAAGGATTGGAGCGACTGAAAATGAAATACAATTATTAGACTGTTCTAGGTGTTTTTAAACTGAATTCTTTTTGTCTTAAATGAACACACAGCAACAACATTTTCTGGACATTTCAGTTCTGAAAGGTGGCAGTAGGTTTTGCCTTGTTTGGGAGCCTTGAGCACGAGGAAGATCCTGTTCCCGGAGACCTGTTGATCTTACGCTTGACATTTGGACTATCAGGTAACGGTAGAGTTACTGGCAGACATGCGCACTCTCTCTCTCGGTTTCTCACACACGTGCACGGACGCACACACACAAACACACACACACGCTGGAGTCCAAGCAAATACAAGTACACACTTCCTGGGGTCAAGCCCTGTACAAATGTAACTCTAGAAAAGTTATGACCTCCATGATATCATGGTTACCTCAGTATGAATCATGAAGTTCACCTGATTTTGGCTTTGATAGTTATGGTTGGGAAGTCATGTGTCCAAGTGTTTAGGTGTGTATATGTGTGTGTGTGTGTGTGTGTGTGACTGTTGTCATCCTATCATGCAACTTCTCTGACTGGACACCTAAACTACCCGAGCAGAGCGTTAGAAACACAACCCCGGCTGTTTGTTGAGGAACCACCAAGAACATCCACAGAGGTTCCTTTGGAATCTGGGAAGTTCCATTTAAGAGTCTTAAAAGTCTTAGAGAAATAACTCCTTGCAGTTCCAAACAGGATTGTACTGAAACAGCCGTAGTCTTGAACGCTGTATTTCTTCTCCGGTTACAAATGGTTTGATGCACAGAAATTGCCATATTTCAAAAGAGTTCGATAAAACAAAATCAAGGCATCCTAGTCTGAAACTGACAAGAATTAGCTAGAGTATTTATATTAATATTTCATACAATGTTCTGTATAAAACAACCCACACTCCATTCTACAACAACCTCCCAGTCCTGAACCCACTCTGTAAACATATGCTATTTAAATCAAGTGCTGCTTCCCCAGATCCCAGGGCCGACCCCCAGTGTCCCCCTGCCAGGGTCCCCAGCTCAGTCCCCAACACGCTCCACACACACTCTGGGCAGGCTAGGGTTGCACTGACGCCTCTCCTACATTAGAAAGGACTTGAATTAACCCCATCAGGAATACAAAGTGCTGAATCGACTCCTAGATTTAGACAAGGGGATGTTCTGGGGCGCCGTCAGTCCTGAGGAGAGGCCTTGAGCTCTGTTGGTGTGTGTGTGTGTGTGTGTGTTGGGGGGGGGGGTTAATGTGTCTGTGGGTGGGATGGAAATATACTTCTCAATCTGTCCGTATGTATTTCAATTTGACACTATATAAGTACTGTTTAAATGTGTATATGTATGTGTGTGTGTGTGTGTGCATGCACCTTAGTAAGTGTACAATGCATGTGACTATGCCTGGAGCGTGCAAGTGATATAAATATGCAGCGCTACGTGTCTGTATCTGAATGCTCTCTAAGTATTCTGTGTGTGTCTTGTCACCATGGTGCCTTCCTCAGTCATGTCTGTCCTTCCCACCTTTGGCCTCTTCCACTTGAGCCCGGGGGGGGGCTCTCGTTTGTAGAAGAGCGACTGGTCGCAGGGAGGGAAGAAGGGGTCCTTGAAGAGCACGCCCCTCCTCATGCACGCCCTCTTGAGCTTGTGGTAGCTCTGGCCCTGGAAGTCATACACACGTTCTGGCATGCTGGGCGAGAGAGAGAGAGAGAGAGAGAAAGAGAGAGAGTTAATATCATGTATAAATACTATGAAATAATTGATGTCATTAATTATGTCATCAGTACTATGAAATCACCTGCAAAGTTCAAATGAAGCAAACTCTAATGTCTGAATACTCATTAGGGTATTGAAGTAAAAGGAACAATACCTGGTCTGAATACCTGGAGGATTCTGCTCACCGTCCAAGCAGGACGGAATTCACAAAGTCCAGGTACGTCAAGTATAAAGTTCCCTCTTGATCCAGTAAATGGTTCCTCCTTAATGGTCTTGAGTCTTTGAGTCATATGTTTTTTTTTCCTAGGGTCACCTATTGTTAGGGACACCCATTGCTGTTTTGGAGTGTGTTTAGAGAGCCAGAGGTGTACTCTTCTCTTCTGTGGTCGACTTCTGTCTCTCCGGTCTCCAAGGCAACCGACACAGGTCGAGGCAGACAACCCTCAAGCTGTCTCTGGCTTCAGTACTGGACGAGCATGACTGTCCACCAGGTTCCTGTCAACAGAGGACGATGTCGTCTTTTCAATGCTTGATTAATCCATCTGGTTTTAGAAGATCTTGTACACAAATAAATAAAAAATAAAGATTTCGAAAATGTACGCTCTTTTTCTTTCCAGTGGAGAGAGTACCTCCATTTGTTTCAGCGTTCCAAGGTCTGTTAGGCTGTAGACGTGTGCCGTGTGTTAAGCACCTTGCACTGCCTCACCTCTGTGTCTTCTGCCGCCCGCTCGATAGTATGGCTTTTTAAAGAGCCAAGGGCTGGTGTGTTTGTGTTTACGCAAGCGTAACCTGCACCCTGGCTGTCATCCTACACCTAGCAGGAACCTTTACCTGTGTCACAGCAGCATGGTGGCAGCTTGTGTCTGGATGTGACATCAACTGATCTGTGTGTGTGTGTGTGTGCGTGTGTGTGGGGGGGGGGTGGTGCATGTGTGTGTGTTTGTGCATGTGTGTGTGTGTGTGTGCAAACCCATGACAGGGTAGGGGAACATCAGCAGACCTGTGTGTGTGTGTGTGTGTGTGGTTGCTAAACTGTAACACTATCCAGACACACAATAGAGAGTATCTCCATGTTCTGTTACACAAGTTACGGTTAGCGAAAGCCACAGCGGAAAAAACTGTTACTGCTTTTCCAGCTAATCATCACCTCCCCTCCACCTGTCTGACGAGAAACACACCAAACACCAACACATTCACACACACACAGATACACGCAAAACCAACCTGGAAGCATGCAAATAGGACAGTGTGTATTCATGCATAGCAAACAGCATAACCAAGCATGGCTTGGGGATTTCCTCATAGCTTACCGATATCAGCTCCTGGTGTGTGTGTGTGTGTTTTAGTGTGTGTGTGTTTGTATATGTGTGTGTGTAGTTCTCTCTTACTGCTGGGTCTGCTCCTCATCAGGGTTGGTGTATAGAGTTCTGTCCTGTCCCTGACACTCCTCTGCTGCCAGCCTGAAGCTGCTCTCTCTCTCTCTCTCTCTCTCTCGCTCTCTCTCTCTCTCTCTCTCTCTCTCTCGCTCTCTCTCTCTCGCTCTCTCTCTCTCTCTCTCTCTCGCTCTCTCTCTCTCGCTCTCTCTCTCACGCGCTCTCTCTCTCGCTCTCTCTCTACAGTGGTCTTTCTCCCGCAAGTCCTCATTCACTATTTATCTCTCTATTTCTCCCTCTATCTTTCTTTCTCTCCCATAGGACCGTTTATGATGTCATTAAGCGTGTGTCTACTGACACCTGAGCTCCCCCTCACCCCCCCCCCCACCCCACCCCTCATCACCACCACCATCACCAATTTAAGTCTTAACCCCTTCAATGCCAGCACAGTGACTCATTAATTGATCCAGTCTAGCTAAACTGCTGCCCTGGCTGTACACATCCTTCTGGGCCAGTAGAGGTGTGTAAGGAGGGCTACCAAATCAGACACAACATTTTGAAAGTGCTCGTTCCCTGGCCACTAGGTGAAATGTCCTCTCATCTGCAGTTGCTAATAATGAACCACACCTTTCCCTATCAATCTGTTTACCCTTGAATCTCTTCCCTATACCTCTCAGTCTATTCAAGCTATCTTCCTGTCCCATACCAAACTGTCAACAGGGACGCCAACACCGTGATGTGAACCCTGTAACCCACTTTGGCTTAAGTCATTATATTAACCTATAAATATCACTGGGTCCTAGAAAATACTGTATGAAATTCGCAAGCTCGCATTGATATTGCGGGTATATTTGTTAATATAATTGTTATTAATTTTATCGAAATATGTTATTAATTCAAATATATTTTGGGTAGAGATTTCTTTTTTTTAAATGTCTGACACTTCTTTTCAGAATAGTTATGTTTCTCTCTTCTGTCCTGTCTCTTTGAAAGAAAGAAAAAAAACTGTACATAGGATCCAGGTTTTTTGTGTTCGACCAACAGTCCTTAATCGGGTTAGCATGATCTACCCTCGTGCCTTTTAGAAAACATCGACCCACTCTACAACGCAGGCGCGAACTCAGTTTACTCTTCCAAACATGCCTATGTGGCTTCTGTAAAGGGCTTTTAAACCAGTTAGAGAAGTGGAAATCATAGAAATGACAGTTATCCTTTTTTATTTTCTTTGGTTCTGCAGCTCTATTGTGGCAGAAGAGAATGAGAGGTTGCCAAATAAATGTGAAGGTGAGAATAATACATGTATTTTGGTCAAATGTAGGTGCATGCTCAGGTTAGGTTCGCATATTGTCTTAATAGAGAAATCTATCGTTTATTTGCGCACTCTAAATCTATGATCTCTGACTATTTGACTCGTATTGATCTGTCAGCGTGTGTGTGTGTGTTTATCTGAGCAGTGTGTAAGTTCCTGACAGTGGAGCTGCAGGCTGCATTAGAGAAGAGCGGCCGCTCTAAGGAGGTTCTGGAGCTCGGGGAGGTGCTGGATACTGGGAAACGCAAGCGGAAAATCAAATACAACACTTCGTAAGTCACTGACACTGACTGGAAGGAGACTCTTCAGGTCTGCCTTTGCAGACACGAAGAAGTCAGAATCGGCATCGTTTTGGTTTTAATAGTTTCTGCAAAAAGACAGAAATCTGTGTTTTATAGAGTTTTCCTGAACCTTTGTTCTCACCAGTGGACATTTGTGTAACATGCCTTTCACGTTTTTATTACAGAGTGTTGTTGTGTTAGTTCAGAGTTGTGGAGGAGGATGTGTTGTTTGTATACTGTGTCTTGCATGTATACGGTGGCTTGATGGCGAGTCTGTTTCCTTGTGTGTTTGTGTGTGTTCCTAGAGAGACTCGTCTAACGGAGGCTGTAGACAACATCTGTGAGGGCATTCTGCAGTACAGCGTCCATGCAGAGAGACCTGGCAGCCTGAGATATGCCAAGGTACACACACACTATCTCACACACACTATCACACACACTCACAAACACACACAAACACTATCACACACACTATCACACACACACACACACACTATCTCACACACACTATCACACACACTCATAAACACACACACACTATCACACACACTATCACACACACATACTCACACACACATACTCACACACACATACTCACCAACACATACTCACACACACATACTCACACACACATACTCACACACACACATACTCACACACACATACTCACACACACACATACTCACACACACATACTCACACACACATACTCACACACACACACACACCGTTCGGGTGGTCAACCTTGGTCTCCCTCACTCCAAGCCCATCCCCCTTTAGAACTGACATCTGGGAAAACTCTACGCCTGTTTGTGTGTGTGTGGTGTGTGTTTTAGGGCACCAGTCAGACCATGTCAACCCTGAAGAACCTGGTGAACAAGGGTGTGAAGGTGGAGCTGGGCCTGCCTTACGAGCTCTGGGACGAGCCCTCTGTGGAGGTGTCAGACATGAAGAAGCAGGTGTGTGTGTGTGTGTGTGTGCGTGTGCGTGTGTGTGTGTGAAAGGATATGCAACTACAGTGTATTTGTGGCTCTTTTTTTGTATGTGTCTGTGTAGATGTGTTGAAGTATTTTGTGTGTGTGTGCGGGCCTTGTTTTCTGCATCCCAGTGTGAGACTATGCTGGAGCAGTTTGAGGAGGTGGTGGAGGACTGGTACTTTCACCATCAGGAGGAAAGACTGGAACGTTTTCTGTGTGAAAACTACGTGCTGGACGACTCAGAGCAAGGTGACACACACACACACTCACACACTCCCATTCTACAACTTCCCCTCAGGGATCCCTCCAATACCTCCTCCTCCCACCTCCCCTGCTCATACACTCCGAATACACGATACGACTTAACTCACACTGACAAACTTAAACACTGGTCTCTCTCTTCTCTGTTCAATCTCTTTCTTCCTCTCTCTCTCTCTCTGTCTCTTTTAGAATGTCTGAAGGAGGTGTGGAAGGGGGATATGGGCAAGAAGGGAGCAGGTGCAAAGGCAAAGCGTGAGGGAGGAGGAGAAGGAAGGAACACGCACGACGCCGGAGAACTGTGAGACCATCCAAAATGGCTGAAGAAACACTCCCCCCCCCACACACACACACACACACACACACAGACTGCATAGCCAATGACGAGGTCTAAGGAGCGGGGAAACATTTACAACACTACGTCCAGTCTATTTGACTGATGATTGGTTGAATCATCAGCCTATCCTGTTACTTGGAGACCCATAAGAGCATACTAAGTCTTCCAGAATGTTTCGTGCTTTCAGACTGTACGGCACGATGACGATCACCTTTCAACCATCGTATGTTAGTCCACGAGGCCATCTAGTGGTGGATGTGTGCTGCTGCGTCTAATCACAGCATGACTTCACATGGAAAAATGCATTTCATTGTTACAGCCACGCTTGATGTTTCAGGACGGTGCCTTACAAATGTCAGTGTTATTGTTTGACCTGAGTGAGAATTGTCTCCATTGTCCACTCCACAATCCTTTGACCAGCAGACATTTTCGCAGCAAGTTCAAGGAAGAAGCACAGCCGATGGAATCAAACTGCAAAAACTTTTTTGATATTGTTTATCTTTTATTGTACGGTACATATTACATTAAAATATGTGAATTTTAATGTTGAATAAACTTGACTTTTGTTACACTAAACCAAGCAATTTGCCTGAACATTTAACATGTAACATAAAAATCCTGGCAGCTGACAATGAGGTGTTGAAGGAGTTTTCAATAACATCTGCGCTCAGGTATTCCATCCAATCCTGGTCCTCGAGGGCCGCTGTCCTGAAGGTTTTAGATGTTTACCCTTCATTAGAATCAGGTGTGCTGGAGCAGGTGTGCTGGAACATCTAAAACAGGGGTGATATCAGCTGGTGTAGGGGCTTGGTTGACGCGAAAACCTGCACCCTCTTGGCCCGCGATGGCACAAGTTTGACACCCCTGATCTAAAACCTTCAGGACAGTGGCCCTCGAGGACCAGGATTGGATGGAATACCTGAGCGCAGATGTAAATGATATTGTGTGCAACACTGCCTCTCTGTGGCTGAGAGAAAACACTGCTCAGTCATGCGATAATTGGTGGGATTATTTCTGTAATGGTTCACTGTCATGGGACCAAGGTGTTAGTGGTTGTAGACCTCAGATATGGTCCTGGTTCTTGTGCCCTTTCATCCGTTTTTTCCACCAGTGCCAAGTTGCTCAACTTACCTTTAGGCTAAACTCTTGTGTTTTCTGCACTCCACCATCTGCACATGACATCAAATAAACCCAAATGAGAGAAATGTCTGCAGTATATCACTGCTGTCCTTTGTTAACAAGTCAGATTAAACACGTTCAGCTTCCACTTCAACAGGAAGCAGTTAAGTCTGTTTCCTGAAGACTTACCGTACTGTAATGTGTTTTGGCTGTGAGCGATGGCAGTGTGCCACCGTAGTCTTCCTGGTGTGGTGCTGGTCTGAGGCCCAGCAGGGAGCTCTTCAGCCAGGGCCTGAACAGGAGTCTGTCTGGTTGAGTCACTGCATCGCAGCCCCTGATGACCTTTGACCCCCCCCCCGACACTGCCGTAATCAATATGGTGCATTGCCGTGGTAGTGATTCTTACCCCGTTTCATGGATATCTCAGCAGAGGCATCTTGGGAACGCCAGCGTTCGTCGTCTCTCGGGTCCAAACTTCTCAGATGCCGGCAGTTTATATAAGTTTACATTTAGTCATTTAGCAGATGCTGTTATCCAGAGCAACTTACAGCAAGTACAGGGACATCCCCCCCCCTGAGGCAAGTAGGGTGAAGTGCCTTGCCCAAGAACACAATGTAAAGTAGCCACAGCCGGGAATCGAACTCGCAACCCTCCGATCATGAGCCACAACGCCTTAACCCGCTGAGCCACCTGACTCCCGAGCAAGTTGGTGGTGAAGGAGTGGATAGGGGAAGTTGGAATGTAGATGTGGTTTCTGTGTTTCTCCTGCGCTGCTGTAGCATGCTACAACACTTCAGATGTCAGCTCTGCGTCAAAGGAAAACCCATCAATGTCTCTATCTTGTACAATCTGTTCTTACTGTCAAAAAAACTGCATGTTGACCTTCCTAATTATCAAGAAGAATGTTTGGCAGAGACGGTGGTGGAGTTGATCATTGCCTCATCTTGTTGACATCCATTTACGTAGCTCCATGGAGTTTGCCTGAGGGGCAGGTGAAACAACTGTTAGGCTCCATAGGACTCCATAATACTAACCTCACCCTCCCACTATAGTTGGGCGACCCTAAAGCTATCAAATATCTCAGCGCTTTATATAAGGGTTGTGAAGGCATCCAGGACTCTGTTTCTTGCCATACACCTATCAAATCAAGTGTGATGTGGGATTTTATTGCACCTGGCCCCAGGCTCCTAACAGTGTGGCCTGTCTTTTATTCACCCCAAAAAACGGTGCCAAAATGTAATGGTGATAATGCACAATCGTGCTGTTTCCCTCCTCAATTTACTTTACTGCACTTGTCCTCTTTCCAAGGATAGCATTTCTAACTACTTGAGCACGCACACACACACATACACAGTCCCACGAACACACACACGCACACACCTGGGGAAACATTCCTCCAGGGAAGTCATCAATCAGTTTTATGGGCTTCTCTGGGAAAGTTTTTCTCCTCTCCAGTCCACCCCGCCGCCCCATCCCTCCATCATTTCTCTTTCTTTTATTTCATGCTTTCCATCTGCATCAGCCTTTGTTCGTCTGCTGTAGACTTCACTTCACGCCACCACATGTGTTGCCCCGGCACTGAAGTACCCGCTTCACCTCGTCTGATAATTGGAACAAATTGGAAGCTTTTTCAGACAGTGTGTGAGACCAATTTGTCTCCAAGTATCCTCAAATTGCCCCACCAGCTGAGACTGGACGTCAGTCCAACTCCACTGTGAGCCTATAAGGGACATGCTTGGCAGATGTGTGTTGTTTGAGAGGAGGCACCGTCTGTGCGTTTACGTCACCGCCTACCGAGGCGTTCTGCCGCGAGCTGGATCTCCAGTCCACCGGTCCACAGCCAGGGTTGGATCTCCAGTCCACGTGCACAGCCAGGGGGGGCCGCACTGTTCACTTGCCGCGCGCTGCTTTTCTTATTGATCCAGACCGCATGAGCAGACAGCCAAAGGAGGTACGACATTGGGACGCATATGGTGAGTTTTTATGTCTGTCTATTCCTTCATGTGTCTGAGTGTTGCCTATTTCTTAACGCGGTTCACAGGTTTATATATTTAGAATTGGCATTGACAAGTTGATTGGTTGGAGTCGAACAGAGTGCCAGAGTCCGCGCGCTGTGTTCCGTATGGAGAGAGAAAATAATCGATTGCCGATTGTTGTAGATTTAATAGAAAATGTTTATGACAATAACACGTGGGGGCTAAACCTAATAACTTACCCTAACGTGTCAATCTGCAACAACAAAAATTCTTCCTATATTGTTTTTTATTTGGAGGTCCTTTTATTTAAGTGACGATCAAATAAGCAACTTTTGTCAGCTTGGGTTAAATGTCTATTTTGTGTGTGTATGTTTATTTATTTATGATTCACTACATGTGAAATTGGACGAAGATTCATCAAATAGTTTGTCTGTTGATTTTAGTCTATATAATGTTACCTGTCAGACGGGCAGACATAAGTTAAAATCTGGCTTTGACATTTATTTTATAAAGGTCTTATCCGTCTGTGTTGTTTTAACTATTGTTTTGTTATGTGTTTTAACTATTATTCAATGTATCTTTACTTTGGTCGTTAGTTTGAAACAATGTTCCCAGGGGCCTGAGGCACATATCAAGAACATAAGTTAGCTATTTATTTCGAAATAAAAATAGATTAATCGGGATAATTATAATAAATGAGCGTGTGCAGTTTAATTGAAAGCGCGTAAATCATCCTGTTTTGTTAGAGAAAATTGAGCATATCCTATAATTAAGGAAACCATGGTTGGGTTATTGTGAATGGGAAACAATTTGCCTGTGAGCAAGAATACTGTTGCCAAAATAATCTTACTAAAGTTGACCATCATTTGTGTTAAATTATCCAAATACCGGCCTTTTTCTTAAACCCATTTATCTAAATCATAGATTTTTTATTTATTTTTTCAATCCAAAAATAACACCCGTCGGCTGTGAACTGAACGTTTAAATGACATAATTGGCCACAATAGTTCCCATTAATAATAATAATAATAATAATTAGATTCGCAATAACAAACACATTCCTGTTCATCATAATAAAATAGTAGTAGCCTATAGTTTATTTGTTAAACAATTTTTCGTTTTAGTCCTAGTTCCGTCAAGGTCATTTAATATGTATTATATATATTATATTTGCTTAGTTCCTTATCATATAGCTATGTGTTTTATTTATCGTAGGCTAGTTTATAGTCTACGGTATATGTTATAACATTATTTTCACATCAAAGATTCAGGCTACTTAAGACTATATTGTAAAGTCTACAAGACATTTCAAACCCAAACTCAACAGTCAAAATTAAACATCAAAAATATAATATTCATCTGTTTAGATTTTTTCTCTCTCTTCTGGTGGCCTGTTATTAATTAGTCTACTAATAAGAAACTAATCGGACAATTAGACCTACTAAAGGTCTTTTTTTCCATTACGCCTCAGATTGTTTTTGGCATTACTTTGACATTAAATCACGGACAAAGACTTCATGTCCATCTGTTTTTCAAAATCGACATTTGAAGCGAAATCTCTAAGGAGAGGTGAGGTGCCAACTTATGTGATAGACTGTAAACCAGCGTGGGAAAAGAGAAACAAAATGGACTCTCTTAAAAGTATCATAGCATATGTTTTCTTATTCACAACGGAAATACGTCAAACCAGGCGAGCAGAAAAGTGTCTGGTACGTTTTAGGCGTTTAGCTTTATTGTAATTTCTGTCAAGTCTTTCCCCATTTCTCTTCCCCGGATCTCATCTAAACTCATGTGGCCCTTGCGGGAGGCCCTTTGACCCTCTGCTGGAGGTGAGGACCAGAGGGACAGCGGCCCTTAGCTCAAGATACGAGCTGGGATAATCCATTTTGCGCGGCCTGTCAGTTACACCTCCCTCACCGCCCCACTAAAATTAGATTATTACACCTAAAACAGGGCTTCTGGAATCCACTCCGTGTGGAATAACACGCCGGGCTCAGGCGGGAGGACACAGAGGGCCGGAATGCCGTTGGGGAATACAGGGACGATATAACAGACTACTACAGCCTATTGCGTTTCTCTGTGTGTCTCACACCCGCAGGGTCAGACCCAGTGTTGTATTTCGGACGGGCTAAGGACAATAGGAAATTAACAAAGGTGTTACTGTCAGCTGTGACAACATGCCCAAACAGCTGCCTGAATCGGCTTCACACAGTTGGCCTTTGGTAAATTGATCAGACAGACTTGATTTAGCGCAACCCGAATACAATACACAGCCTCAGGCCTTAGCAAGAGAGAATGTAAAGAGAATCTCTTCTTGTGAAAACTAGCTTCAGATTACGCCTTAATTTCGCTACCTTTACGTTAAAGGCCTCCTTTTTCTTCAAGGTGTTGAAAAATACAACGTTATTACGAGAGATTATGTTTGACGTTGCCATCTATAGGACTGCTGGCTACTGTACAACATTGACACACACACGTGTGTAACCCTCCCAGAGTTGTCCCTTTTCCTCATTATGAGCATCGCTCCGTAGTCACGCTGTGCTGTTCTGAGCTGTGCGCTGTGCTGTGCTGTGATGCTGTGCTGTGCACTGTGCTGTGCGCTGTGCTGTGATGCTGTGGCTGTGGTCGGCACCCATGACCAAGAATGTTAAAGCGTGTGAGACTGGCCAAAGCCAGCTCATCTGCTGCTTATAACCTAGCTCCCAACACACACACGCTCGCACACAGGCAGAAACACACACACACCCACACCCACACACACACACACACACACACACACAGCCTCAGAGCTCAGTGTGGCACGCAAGCAGGAAGAGGAACTGACAGGTAGCAAAACAGCCAGAAATTCTCCATCACCATTTCCCCTTAAACGCCAGCATGTCTCTCTCTCTCTTCCTACACTTTACCATCACTCTCTTTGAACGTATCATCCTTGCGAGTGTGTTGACGCAGTTCCCATTCATTATTCTTAACACACTGCCAGTCTTAGCACGTGTCCACACGTCTAAGGACAGGTTCCCTGGGTTGTTAGGCCCTGTGTTACCCTGCTTCTAGAACGGGAGCACCAGGACTTCAGCCTCTTGCCATGTTCGACTATGCTGTAAACATGTCCTGGGTTGTCAGCAAGTATTTTTCCAGCACTGGGCCAGCCAAGCCGAGCATAGCTGCCCCGTAAAGAGCACGTCTCCAGAGACGTCCTTGACATCACCTTAACCGTGATGAACTCCCCCCCCCCCCCCCCCCCCCCTGCCCCCCGGTCAAACTAGATCGATAATGCGTTATTTTGAGAACCTGTATCCTTTTAGAGTTTTAAACAGGGAAATGATGACGGTTCATGTTTACGGCTAAGTCGCTGGCCTACGCGCTCTGGGAAGTCATTTTGTGCGCTCCTCTCCGCGAGAGAGTTATCGTGGAACGTCACTCTGGACGTTCTTTAAAGTCTAAAAGATGATTATCATGGAATGTCACTCATCCTCCCCCCCCCCCTTTCTTCCGACAAGGCGGGCGTGTGAATTTATGGAAAGCACCAGAGAAAAACCGTTGTAACCGTATCCGGTGGGTTTCACAGGCGGTGCCAGACCACCGATCCAGTTTCGATGGAGCGAGGGGGTCCGGATTCGGCCTGGGGGCCGGAGAGGGGTTGGCGAGGGGATGGAAGGCGGGTGTGGGGGGGGGGGGGGGGGGTGGGGGGTGTACTGAAGACCCGAGAGATGTTCTCTGAAGAACATCCATCCATCATGGCTGTGATGGCAGTGCAGTCCATGTTTAATTAGTGATGTAACCTAACCAAGATATGTGTCAGATCATGCTACAGGAATGTCCACCCTACCCCCCCACCCCTCAGCCACCCCCCCCTCTCCTCCCCCCCAGCCCCCATAACCACTCACTTGCTAACCAATCTGCTACCCCCCACTACCACACCACAGCCACCACCAAATACTGTACCTACTTACATACTGCAGTCCTCTGCCACTCTGCTCATTTTATGCTTGGCCAACTCTTTAAAGTCACGTACAGTTTGGGATCTTATGACGTAACCTTTACAGTCACATGTATTCTCATGTAACGAGTGTTTCATGAAGCCTAACTACATCCCAAATAAATGATCACAGCATCACCTGTAGCATCACCGATGTCCCCAGTCAAGACACTGACACCTAATGAAACCTGAGATCCAATTAATCAGTGGATCAATTAATAAGGCCAAGGTTTTTTTAGCAATGTGTTCAGGTTCCCATAGGGCATGTCGCAACATGTGTGGAATGTCCAGGGGTTGGGGGGTGAGGAATAGGGATGGGGGGGGTAACACCGGACCCTCGGAATGCGACCGTCAACAGTCAGACCGCTCGTCACCTCCGCCAGCTGAACGTGGCGTTTCCAACGGTAACACCGAAAAACACTGTGTCCCGATCCCCCCGGTCACCTCATCCACTTGGGCTAGGAGGAGGGGGTCGGTCCACTTTGTCACAGATCTGGGGCGCAGGGGTGTTCTCGGTTAGTTTGAGGGATTGCATTGGGAAATATAAGATATTTCAGTAGATGAGAGAATCCTAACCCCCCTCTGAGCCCCCACAGTGCCGGGGGTCCTGGGGGAAGCCTCATGTTTCGACCCCAGGTCTAATGAAGCAGGACGCACCGTAACCCTCTCTTCTCTCCCCATCGTTCTCTCCCCCTTCTCCTACCTTTTCTTTCTCCCCACCATCTCCCCACCTAATGTCCTCTCTCCGTCTTCCCCCTCTCCCTCTCCCGTTCCTCTCCTCCCTTCCCCCCTCCCCTATCGTCTCCCCCTCTCCTATGGGGTAGGTTTATACTCCCCTGCTGACTTTGCTGTCAGTGTCAAACGCTTGTTAGGACATCATCAATCTGGCAGCACTTAGGAAAACTCCCATAACCGAACGAAGGAAAGGGGCAGGTGATAGGAAGGGAGAGAGGAGACAGCAGACGAGAGAGCAGAGAGGACAGGAGAGGCGGAAGGGGAAGAGGGAGAGCAGAGGAACGAGAGAGAGAGGGAGGGAGAGAGATACGGAGCGGGAGAAAAGGGGGAGAATGTTGAGGGGTCTGCTGAAAATTGGATGGACATTTATAGGGAGAGAGCGTAGGGAGGAACTGGATGAGTGGGATTCCAACAATGATCGTCTTTGTGAGTTTGGTGTGAAATCTTGGGTGGGGGACTTGTGCTTGCGTTCCCCAAGGTGGCTCGAAGACTTGAAAAAAAACATGTCATCGATCAATTTAGCCAGGAAATAAGAAGATGCATTGTTCTCTTATGTCTTCCAGCGCAAATTAGCAAAACTTATCCGGTATCAGTTCCTGACAGGGGGATGAATTCATCACACACCCTCCAAGGAGGGAAGGGATTTGTTCAACACAGTCAACGTACAGTTAGCATTGAAACGTACAAGTCCGTGTTTGTCCACGCCACGGAAACGACCGGACAGAGGATCTAGTCGAACACGCATTTCTCGCGTTCTCCCTATAAATCTTTCCCTCCATCTTCCACCCTCTTAATCTCCATCTCGCCCTCCTCTCCCGAAACACTTCTCTCCCTCTCTGTCTCACACACACACACCCCGTCTGTTCCTCGCTCTGTGTCTCTCCACACTGCTTACGAGTCCGTATCGCATGTGCGTCTAAAGCCTGTCGAGAGATTTGAAAGGGACGACCATAAACTTGATGGATGTTGTCCAGCTTGTGTTTTAGACCCAGCTGTTGGGCATGGGTTCTGTCATCCACACACAGACCTACTTGGCTGGTCACACATCCACATTCGCTCCCCACCCAGGAGGGAACGCAAATTAAATAGATTTTTTCCGGAAGAAGTATCAATTCCTAGTACTTAAAGACACCGTAAGAGATCATTGAAAGATCGCCTTGGATCAAATGTGCTCGAATCATAGAGATTTTCCGTTGATAGAACTTGTCGGACGACAATCGTAGAATTGCTTGAGGTGGTCAAGGCTGGTATGTTTTTAATAAGGAGCTTGACCCTGAAGGTCGCTTTCAGAATAGCCCCACTTTTGGCTTCAAAAGCAAGATGTATAAATCCATCAGTAAATGTTCCTTTCATGATTTGACCCCCCCCCCCGACCCTCCCCGCCCACCCCCCAACAAACACTCACTTTTTCCATCTTTCAATCCCACAGGCTCGATGACATGATGTTCCTTCCCTCCTCCCCTCCCTTCTCCCTCTCTCTCTTCCTCCTCCTCCTCTCCATCCCTCCGTCCCGCCTCTCCCCGGCCTTCTCCCATTCCCCTCTGAGCTGGACTTCACCCCATGACCCATGCTACCACCTGGATGGCCGTCCACGCCACTGCCTGTCAGAATTCATCAACGCCGCCTACGGGCTCCCTATTAGCGCCGCCCACTCTGTACGAGGACCCTCCGAGCGCGATGCCAACATCTCGTCCCTCACGGACCTCCACAACCCCCACAACCTGACCTGTTGGGCAGCCCAGGGAGGGGTGTCTGACGGAGGGGACTGGGTCATCACCCTCCCCCTGGGCAGACGCTTCGAGGTCACCTACATCAGCCTGCAGTTCTGCCAGCAGGGGGAGCCCTCCGACCCGATCTCCATCTCCATCCTCAAGTCCATGGACCACGGAAGGAGCTGGAGGCCCATGCAGCACTACTCCAGCGACTGCCCCGAGAGGTTTGGCATGCCGGCCCAGGTCGTGGCCCAGACCAGGCACCAGGAAACGGAGCCACTGTGCTCTGACCCCCGGCCTCTGCAGAGGCACCGGGGGGGCATGGTGCTGGCCTTCTCAACCCTGGACGGAAGGCCCTCCTCCCCAGACTTTGACTACAGCCCCACCCTCCAAGACTGGGTGACGGCCACAGACATCCGGGTGGTGTTCCACCAGCCTGAGCCGAGGGTGGGGAAGGTTGAGGAGAAGGCAGGGGAGGGTGGGGGTGTCGCAAGGGGAGGAGGCGGGGTTTTAAGGTGGCGGGCTGGCTCCAAAGGTGTGACTGGTAATAAGGTCACCGAGGTTAATATGTTGAGTTTTGTGGAAAAGGATCCAAGGACAATAAAGACAGAAAACAGAGAGAGGAATGGGGCTGAGAAGACGGATAAAGCCTGGAGGCGGGACCACAACAAAAGGGCGGGGCAGGGGGAGGAGGGGCATAACGTAACCAGGAAGGAAGATGGGGACCCCAATCCCAGGGACACAGCTACTTCCTCTAAGAAAGGAAGTAGCAAGGGGAAAGGGCGTGGCCGCAAGAGAGAGGGACACCATTCGTGGCCATGCCAGGATGGGAATTGTGATTGGAGGATCGAGGGTCAGGGGCGGGACAACAAGGGGCGGGAATTCAGGCGACGGAGGAACAACAATCCTAACTCCAGACAGAAGTCGAGGAACGTCCAGTTGACCCGCCCCTCTCCGCTCATGTCCTCCCCTCCTGTCCGCCCTCCCCTGGCCCTCTCAGACCTTCAGGTGGGGGGTCGGTGTAAATGCAACGGCCACGCCTCTCGGTGTCGCCGTGACGACTCGGGACGGGCCGTGTGCGTGTGCGAGCATCACACGGCAGGGGTGGACTGCGATGTGTGTGAGGACTTTTACTACGACCGGCCCTGGCAACGAGCCACGCCCTCTCAGCCTCACCCATGTGTCTGTAAGTACATCTTCTGTTGATGTGTGTGTGTGTGTATGCTCCAGTGCAGTGGTTCTCAACCCTGGTCCTCAGAGCCCCACTGTCCTGCATGTTTTCGATGTTTCCCTGCTCCAACACACCTGATTCAAACGAATGAGTAATTATGAAGCCCAGCTGAAGCCTGATAATGACAATTCATTTGAATCAGGTGTGTTGGATCAGAGAAACATAGAAAACATGCAGGACAGTGGGCCTTGAGGACCAGGGTTGAGAACCACTGCTCTAGTGTGTATTGTGTACTTTATACATGTGCATGTGTGTGTGTGTGTTTTATTTTTTTTGGGGGGGGGGTGTGACAGAATATGTCTGATTTGTGTGTAAACTTGTATGTTTATTTCGTCCACCTCCCTCCCTCCCTCCCCAGCATGCGAGTGTAATGGCCACTCCTCCAAGTGCAGGTTCAGCATGGAGGTGTTCCAGCAGTCGGGCCGTCGCAGCGGAGGGGTGTGTCTGAAGTGTCGCCACCACACCGCCGGGCGCCACTGCCAGTACTGCCAGAACGGCTACACACGAGACCACAGCAAGGCCCCGAGCCACCGCAAAGCCTGCCAACGTCAGTCGCATAGACAGCCCCCTGCCGGGGTGTGCGCGTGTGCGCGCGCGTTTGTGTGTGTCTGTGTTGGGGGGGGGGGGGGGATGGGGGGGGGTGTTGGGGGGGTAGCGCATTTGTCCATGCTTAAGAGGTTAAGTACATGTGTGTGACTAGCTATACATTTCCTCGCCAGAAATTCGAAGTGTGAGACTGAGTTTATGTTGGTGTGCGTCTCTCTGTCTCTCTGTCTGTCTGTCTCTCTGTCTGTCTGTCTGTCTGCTTGACGGAGGGTGCAGCCCTCACTATGGATATGCATCTATGTATACACACACCACCTAGTTCTGTTTGGGTCTCACTCTAAGCCCAGTCACTGTGTTTATGGGCTGGTTCCACATGGTGAGAAGTGTGTGTGTGTGTGTGCGCAGGCTTGCTCTTCCTTCTCTTATGTCCTGCTGGCTGCCATCTGCTTTGACCCTTGATCTTTGACGGGTCACATGTCCTTAGTGCCTGGGACACCCAGTGGCATGCTGCTCATTAGGAGGACAGTGGGTTGTATTTAGCCACAGTGTGGATGTGCATGTGGTCACTTACAAGTGCATGTTTTACTGCTAACCCCCCAAAAATCTAATATTTTGTTTCACCAGCCAACCATATCTTAGAATAACAACCACTATAATTCTATCTATCTACTCTATATGTATTTGCAATATTAAACATCCAGCATGTTTGGATTGAACGCTCCCACACAGGTGCTGCTGGTGGATGTGTTGTTAACGTTAGTGTGTGATTTACACCTGCCAGAAATAGAGATCAACCTCGTTCTTTCAGCCAGCGGTGTGTTTAGACTAGTTGTGGAAGTTTGTTTAAAGTAGCAACACTGGAGATGAAACAGATCCACTTACACAGAGAGCTGCCATTGTCGAGGTTCCTCTCTCCTCCTCTCCATCTCCTGAAGCTTCATATCAACTCCCCAATCTTCTTCAACCTGTGGGGGTTTCTCTAACTCTTCTGTCTAAATCAAATGTCCAGTTCAACTCAGCTATGTGGATTACTTTGAAACAGTCGCTCTTTCTGTCTCTCTCTGTCTCTTTCTCTCTATCTGTCTCTCTCTGTCTCTCTCTCTGTCTCTCTCTCTCTCTTTCTCTCTCTCTGTCTCTCTCTCTCTATGTCTCTCACCCCCAGCGTGTCAGTGTCATCCTATGGGTGCTGTGGGCCACTGGTGTAACCAGACGTCTGGTCAGTGCCTATGTCGGGACGGTGTGATGGGGCTCAGATGTAACCGCTGTGCCCCTGGGTACAAACAGGGAAGCTCTCCTCTGCGGCCCTGTATACGTAAGTCCACACACTCACAGTTTCACTAGACTTATGGGGAAGTATGATCATGTCTGAGATACTGTCCGCCATCTTGGATCTTAGACTTTACATAACCTGAATCCCAAATTACATACAATTGCATTTTGCAATTTAGTAGGTACTACAGATGTAGCTAGTATATGAAATGATACCTGTTTAAACTAGTGTACATAGCACAATACCAATTTGTTTTATTATTAAATGCCCTTCAAGGATTAATTTAGTCAATGTGAGAACAGACTAAAATAACTCTTCGGAACCCATCCGAAAACAAACGGAAATTTCTGATAATTACTAAAGAATAGGCTTAGGTGTGTACATCAGAACACAATGTCGGCTTTAAACAGTCCATTAATGTAATTGTCACTCATGAGGACAAACTCAGTGACTCTCCTCTCTCCTCCAACCTCGTTTGTTCTTGACCTGAATCCTATTAATCCTTGAACCAACAGTACTAACACCTTATTAAACTGCAGCTCAGATCTAAAGTGACCTCTGTGGGTCCTATATATCTGGCTGGGGTGTGTTCCCGTTACCCCCGGTATCTCCTCTCTTAGCAACAGTTTCCGCGGCAGCCAGTTAGGCCTCTGCGAACCCTCGATTCTGATCTTGGATTTTCGGGGGGGTTCATCTCTTGGACCGTCGCTTGGCCCGTTTCGCTAACGTTCGAGCGCTAATCCGCGCGCGTCGCCCGCGGCTAATCGCGGGAGTGCCGACAAGCGAACGGGGCGGACGGGCGACACTTTCTAAACCTTCCTCCCCCCCGGAACACGCGAGGCGGGCGCTAGCCACACCGGCTTCGCACCTGTCGCCCCGCTCAGAGTGCCCGTCACAAGTCCAGACTCATAACTCTCCCAGTGAAAGGACTGACTGAAAGAAAACCGTGTTTGTTTTTACTGCTTGTCCATCTTAAGGGGGCTATCTATAGCTGCTCTCCTCCCTCCCTCCCTCCTTCCCTTCGCCCCCCCCCACCCCCCACCCCCGGTGCACCAAAGGGAAGAGCCGTGAGCTAAAAACAAAGTCAGCCGCCATGAATCCCCCCCAAATTTAGCGGGCACAGGAAGTTCACGTGTCCTCAGCTCGCGCGCTCTCCTCGGCGCCAGGCTCGTGTGATTAGTGAGCTCTGAGGTGAACTGGCCAGGTGTGCTCAGCGCATCCCACACACAGAGACATTGAGGCTTTAAAAAACGGACTTTAGGCAAAAAGCACACGCTTACACTCACACACACACACACCCCTCTCCATTGCCCCCAACCACCCCCCCAACCCCCCAGTCAGCTGGGTGGGGGTGTAGGATGTCAGTGCCCCAGTTGTGTCAGGAGGGACGAGCGAGGCATAGGGCAAAGTGAGATCGAGAGAGCGGAGGTAATATATGGAGGTCCTTGCAAACCCACACAGACACTTATTGGAGGGGCCGGGATAATGTGTGGTTTGCACAGCAAGTCACCCACATGCGAGCACACACACATACACACGTTAGGTTAAATATGTCTGCTACTGGGTCGCGTGTCTGGCTAGGTGTTAGCAGAAACACTTCAAAAGAAACACCTCATCTAGCTTTGTTTTCCTGCTGGAAAACAGTAAGTGTGTGGGTGGTGGTCAGGGGGCATGTTTCGGACCCCACAGGACCACACACACACGCACACACACAATCGTCCTCCTGACACACACTCATCTCCTGCATGGGGCATTCCAGGCGCACCGAGAGGCATCTGCACATAGCACGCATAGCCACATTCTTGACCACTGCACCCGCACACACACACCCGCACGCAAACACACACACACAGACACGGACAACACACTTCATAACCTGTCACTTAGCACACAAAGGCAGCCCATGTGTTTCAGCAAGGACGAGTTCAAAGGCGTTGGACATGCATTCCATTCACCTGTGTGTGTCGATGTCTTTATGCACTCAGGAATTCAAGAGGTTGCCCCCACCGCCATGTACCAGCCTCAATACAGCATAGGTGAGGAAAACTACAACAACCATAACACTTCTGAATGTCTAAATCAAACCAAGTATGTACATACAATACTTCCAAGTACTGTATCTTCAACTGCGCTGTGATACTCCACTGGGTGGTGGAGGGGGGTAGGGAGGGAGTTGGATTGGGGTTTTGTGTTCTTGGCTTTCAGTTTTTGCTATCTGCTTCCCTCTAGTGGTGCACAGAGGAATGTCTCACCTGTTGCATAGAGTCATCTGTTAGTTACAGGATACTGTGATGACAAATACAAGCAGGCATATTGTAATTAGGGGAAAAGACATGTGCTGATATGCCTGCTGGGCTATGCCTTCACTCATGTGCTACATTCTCTCTTTCGCCTTCTCGTCCTCTCTCTCTCTCTCTCTCTCTCTCGATTTCTTTCTCTCTCTCTCTTTTCGTCCGTATCTATTCCCTCTGTTTTAGCTGAGGAATGTATTTCCTACTGCCAGCCCTCCCAGGTCGAAGTTAAGATGAATCTGGAAACCTACTGTCTAAAAGACTATGGTTGGTCTTCTCTTTATAAACATGTCTGCTGGTTGATTTTTATTATCAACAAACACACTCTAAATTACCCCTTTCTGCTCTCTCTCTCTCTCTCTCTGTCTATCTCTCTCTCCCTCTCTCTGCTCTCTCTCTCTCTCTCTCTCTCCCTCTTTTTGCTCTCTCTGTCTCTGTCTATCTCTCTCTCCCTCTTTCTGTCTCTCTCTCCTTCCTATGTCTCGAACCCACTGTCCCCTACCTCCTTCTTACCCCCAATGTCTCCTTCTCGTCCTTTTCACCCTCCTGCCCAGTTCTCAAGGTTCAGATACGGGGGAAGGAACGTTCCGGTCCCTGGTGGCAGTTCTCCATCTGGATTCAAACTGTGTTTAGGACAGGGTCTCCCTCGCGCGTGCGCAGGGGCCCCCTGGCCCTCTGGGTCCCTGACCGGGACCTGGGCTGCGGCTGCCCCGCCCTCCACGTGAGCCGGACATATCTGCTGATTGGTGCGGAGGAAGGTGGGCGGGGCTGGGGCCCAGAGGAGAGCAGACTGGTAGCTGATAGGTCGACGCTGGCACTGCAGTGGCGTGAGCACTGGAACCCCAAACTGAGAGTGTTCAGGGGGCAGGATAAGAGGGGGCGCTGCCCTCGGAAGTCTCCAGACCACCAGGGGGGGATGGCCAAGCCTAAGAAAGGGTACATCCCACCTCATCTAATGCCAGAGCAAGAGACTGAAGCATACACAACACACGCACATCATCCACAAACTCACACACATCAAACACACACACATCATCCACAAACTCACACACACACGGTCGGTACGGGAGTCACACCCGTACAGGAGACGCCGCACACACACGTCCACACGCGCACGTCGACCGGCCAGACTCACCCTTCTCCCTCATCTCCCCCCTTGTCTCCCGCCATGCCTGTTCTGGTCTGCTCCACCCAGAGTCCAGTCTGAAGAGGGAGGATGGAGAGAGAGAAGACCAGGGGCGAGGGGGGGCGCTGGGGGGGAGAGAACGGATGGACTCGACCCTCTTCTGTCCGGGAAGTTCAGCAGTATGGAACAGCAAAATCTGAGGAGAACTTCTTACTCCTTCGTTTGAAAAAACAAACTAAACACACACACTGGAAGGCCAGAGAAACAGGTTCCCTCTTAAGTGAAGTTGCCAGGTTCTTGAAAACAGATGCCTGCTTTCCGGCCTCAAAGGGTCCCCAAAAAGATCAAAGTGTCCCCAGCAGTGTGTGGCTTTTGTGTCGATGATCAAAAAGTTCTGCACAGTAAAGAATGTTCTTCTGATTCCTTAAGTTTCAGATTAGAACCTTTAAGTGCAGTTTGGAATCCTAAATGGTTCTTTCCGGAACCTACACGGGGCCCTCATTTTGTAATGTTCTACTGTTGTAACAAAGGGTTCTAGAACACTCTTGTATAGAGAGGTCTTACAACTAGAGAACCTAGAATGTTTTTTTTCTTTCTTTTCTATCGAGTAAATGTTATAACTTGTGAGCGACTGAACACAATTCAAATGTAGCAAAAATGTTGATTTAATATGTCTAATCATGGCAAATTACTTTTTTTCTTCTGTTACTTAAATCTTACTTTGGATATTTATGCTTGGAATTGTTTAGTTGTATTTTATGGAGAGAAAAAAACTGTATAAATCAAAGGTTGCTGTTTAGTGTGACTACAGACCATGAATTACTCAAAGAAGTCAGAAAGAGAAACGATATTTGGTTTGTGTCTCAAAACAACAGTTTCAGATTCTACCTCAAGAAAAAAAAATTAAAAACACAGGGGATGTTGTTTACCACACAAAACAGCTGCTTATACAGTTAGACAGTTCAAATTATGTCACTGGGGGAAACATACACTCACACAACCACACAAATATTCAAACACACACATAGTCACAGTCCCATGTAAAAGGTTGTGACAGACAAACCGTTTTGATACGTTTGACCGAAGACGCACCAGGTTGAACTAGAATATAAACCCAACAACAGACATTCACAACCAGACGAGAGAGAGAGATCTAGAACGGATCCCCCCCCCCCCCCCCCCCCCCCCTGTGTGATAGGGTTCTGTTTTGGGTTCGGAACCCTGTCGCCCCCCATCGCAGGAGACAGATGGAGGTGTTTTGGTCAACTCTGTGTGAGGGATTGGTTGGCCAGCTTCATGTTGTAGCCTGAGATTGAAAATAAAAGCAGGAGAAAAATAGCCCTGGTAACTGATGACTCCTCTATGGGACCTCACACACACGGGGAGGGAGGGAAGGAGGGGGGAGTGTGTGTGTGTGTGTGTGTGTGTGTTGGGCGTGTAGCAGTATGTGGGTGAGTGATCATGTATGTGTGTGTCAGTGCTTGAGCATGAATGTGTGTGTACATGTGTGTGGGTGTGTACGTGTGTGTCTGTGTGTGTGTGTCAGTGCGTATGTGTACATGTGTGTACATGTGTGTCAGTGTGTGTGTTCGTGTGTGTGTGTGTGTGTGTGTGTGTACATGTGTGAAAGAGGCACCTGCTCTGTTCTTCCAGGAAGCACCTGTCAGCAGTCGTCTTCACAGTTGACCCCCTGACGACAGTGTAGGTTTGATCTGAAAAGCCCCCCGAACACACACACACACTCTCTAACAGATGAACACACACACACACACACACTCACACACACTCTCTAACAGATGAACACACACACACTCACACACACTCTCTAACAGATGACTTAAGCACAGACAAGAACAGCCTCTGCCGTGAGCGCGAGCTGAACATGGTGACTAAGTAGTCTGTATTTACATTCAGCTCTCCAAACGTATCCAGTCATATTTTTACGATGGGAGAGTGTGCGTGTGTGTGTGTGTGTGTGTGTCTTCAGCTAAACAGAGATGTCCGTGTCATGAGCGCTGGGAGCAAGAGTGTGTCGAGCTCCTAACAAGAAGAGAACACATGTTATATACATGCTATCAACCAGTGTCTGACAGTAAGAGAGTAGTTAGTTTGATACACGATTTGTGTGTGTGTATGTGTGTGTGTGTGTGTGTGGGTGTGTGGGTGTGTGTGTGTGTGTTCTGAGTGTTTTTTACGAGACCTGGGTATGAGCCAAAGTTCAAGTAGCGGTCCAGCAAACACCTCTGTCACCCTCTCCCCCCCCCCCTACTCTTTACCTCTGCTCACTCTCTCTCTCTCTCCCTCTCCCTCTCCTTCTCCCTCTCTCTCTCTCTCTCTCTCTCTCTCTCTCTCTCTCTCTCCCCCCCTACTCTTTACCTCTGCTCTCTCTCTCTCTCTCCCTCTCTCTCTCTCTCTTTCTCCCTCTCTGTCTCTCTCTCTCTCTCTCTCTCTATCTCCCTCTCTCTCTCTCTCTTTCTCCCTCTCTCTCTCTCTCTCTCTCTCACTCTGTCTCTCTCTCCCTCTCTCTCTGTCTCTCTCTCTCTCTCTCTCTGTCTCTCTCTCTCTCTCTCTCTCTGTCTCTCTCTCCCTCTCTCTCTGTCTCTCTCTCCCTCTCTCTCTCTCTCTCTCTCTGTCTCTCTCCCTCTCTCTCTCTCTCCCTCCCTCACTTCTCACGCTCTTCTTTACTTTCTTCCTCTTTGTCCTTCCTCACGTCACCCTCCTCGTTTCTCCTTTCACTCTTTTCTTTCCATATCTTTTCTTTCGCTTTCTCTCACCGACACCCAAGTCCCAGTTCAACGCGTTGGTTTTGCTTATATCACATCTCTCTCTCTCTTACACACGCACACCTACACACCTACACACACTCACATACACACACCTACAAACACACACACTCTCTCACACACACACACACACACACACACAGGGCTTCTGTTAACCTGAGAGGAAGAGGTCAAGCTCAGTGATCTGCAGCTCGCATGCCTTCCATACATACACGCCGCTGCCACGGCAACCTGACACCCCCCTCACCAGCACCACACAGACACACACCCCCCACCCCAGATTAGGACTAATCAAGCGTGCCCTGGCACCGTCCAACCGACCCACCAGCCGCCCAAGACCCCCACCCCCCCAACCCAACACACCCAACACACCCCAACACCACCTTTTCCCAGTTGAAACCCCACCTGACCACCCTATTACCCCCTCCCCCCCCCCCCCCCCCCCCCCCCCCCCCCGCCCCTTCTCTGGTCAAAGCCAGTACACTATAAACTGCAGTGCAGGAGATCGGACAGATAACTTAATGTCGTCATTAGCATGACCTGATTCGGGTTGGTCCAAGAGAGGTCAAATGCTAAGAAAACAGGTTAGTTCGAAGGATTCATTTATTTTTTACTTGACATTAGTTTATTCCACACCCTGAAGTTACAGCCAAACAAATCTACTGCTGAGTACCTCTGACCTGTTAGCTCAAACCGGCTAACATGCTAACCTCCCTTTGACTCTCTCCCTTTTCTTCTTCCACTTGTCCCTGCCTCGGGAAAATGTTCCCAGCATTTCAGGTGAGTTCCTGGTGTCTTATTCATAAGATGTTGGCTTCACTGAAAAACAGGCCCTTCCTGAATTCCAGTCCCATTGTACGTTGTCTTTGTAGTCTGCAATGGGAACCTTATTTTGGCAGTTGCGGCAGGGCGAGCAGGACAGGTGATTTACGACACAGAGGGCGGGAGGGGTCTCGGGGAGGCCTTTGTTTCCAGGCGAGGTCTGGACGTTGTTATGGCATATGGACACACACTTACACACACGTCCTCGCAAACATGCACACACACGCACACGCACACACACGGAGGCCTCGTCAAGACGTTGCGGGTCTTTAGGAATGTGTGGTTATGGGAGTGTGGTGTGTGTGTGTGTGTGTGTGTGGGGGGGGGGGGGGCTAGGATTAGGGATCAAAAGAAATAGGGGGGTTGGGGGGGGGCTGACGAGGTAATATTAGCCCACCCTGCCCAGGTGCACTAGCAGAGAGGCTTGAAAGGGGACCCCTGGGTGTGGGGTGTACCGGCGGGTCAAACGTGTGTATGTGTGTGTCTTGATATGAACTCCTTCTAGTTGGATTTGAACCGTAACCAATTCAATTTCAAGCCAGGTTGATGAAGGTTGCTGTTGCTGACCTACCAACCTTCCCACAACATCTGGGGTTCTGACAAACAGACCCCGATTCCACCTCCCAACATCCCAACATCTGCAGGGTGGAGGGTCCATTAGAAGTGCAATACTCGTCCATCCTAGTGTCAGCAACGTTTACGAAATAAATATCTCTACAGTGTCTGTGCTTTACAGAGAGACCATCTGCTGGCCAACAGTGATGTTTCCAGGAGTTTGAACCTCACAGGACGGTGTCCTCCTCATCTTCCTCCTCCGAGTCACGAGGCATGGAGGTCCAGGCTGCAGGGAGATGATCACACAGGAGGCAGAAGAAGACCACCTGGACCTGGACACACACACACACACACACAGGCAACACACATTTTACATCAATTATCTACAGACGTAATGAAAAAGAACTTATTATTTCCTTAAGAGGAGAACATTTCATACATTTTTTTTATCTTTCAAATATTACAAGAAAATTATCAGCCAATTACATTATCTACATAGTACAATAAACTAT
>CM059341.1:6242891-6274972 GCA_030340685.1 Protosalanx chinensis | reverse complement strand
AGACAGAGAGAGACAGAGAGAGAGAGATAGAGACCCTCAGAGCTAGTTGGAGAGTCACAGATGGTCCGGTGCTCACAGTTCTCGCAGTCGCTGAAGTCTCCGAAGATGTAGTAGCACTGCTCAGAGAAGGTGATCTTGTTGACCGTGTGGCGGATGAAGCCGGCCTTCAGCAGGTTGCTGGCGTACTTCCTGGCCTCGCGGCGGTCCTGGAAGCCCTCGATGTGGTGGTACAGCCACTCCACCACGTCTGAGCCTGGGGGGTGGGGATGGTTCAACACACACAGACACACACACACACACACACACAGGGAACAGTCATGCTATAGTACGATCTGCTGCTGCTGTTTGTTGGGAGAGAGGGACAGGTTGTGGACTCTCACCCAGGAAGGCGTTGGGGATGGTGATCTTCAGCCACATCCTGTCTCTGACCTCCAGACCAGACTCTGGGGAGGCCATGGCCTTGGCCACTGACGCCATGTCAGAGTGGAGTGACAGGTTGAAGTCATCAAAACCTGCAGGCAGAGAAGGAAGGGATGGAATATGGGAGGAGAGGAGGGTGAAAGAAAACAACATAAGGATTTTTTTCCTCCTCATCGCATGAGAATGAAACCACAGCAGACACGAAGTGGAAAACAGATGTGGAAGATGGCTTCCGTAGCCAGGCTGGATAGAGAGATGAATGACTTAACCTGGTAGGAGATGATAGAATTACAATAACAGACCCAGAGACAAAGGAACAATACAGCAGGTCTGACATATTACACACGGTTTAAAGAGAAAGGCAGAGCGACAGGGCCGAGCCTGGCAAATATGCTCAATGTCTGGGGGAAGGAAGGAGGAAGAATTATTTTGGGGGGAGAAAACTAGAAACTAAACGTAAAAACAGCAAGCAAACCTAGCAAAGGAAACTGGGGGGGGGGGGGGTGAGAGGAGAAACTCACGCTCGGTTTCGGTGACGGAGGAGGAGGACGTGATGGTGCTGAGAGAGGAGCTGCCCGGGTACGGAGGGTACACCCCCGTCAGAGCCACGGAATGGCTCACCCACGCCGCCGGGTCAATGGGGCGGATCGGCTCATCTGTGGGCAAGGAGGGGTGGTGTTCGGGAACCATTCAACAACCATTTATAATACCTACAGATCCTGAGAGTTGGACGGCCACGTGGTGCAAACGGAAAGTGAACAGACAGGAAGTGAACAGACAGGGAACAGGAACTCACTGCGTGGGAGGGTGAAGTATCCCTGGGGAGAGGGGTCCCAGCACTTAGCCACGGTCAGAATGATCGGCCTGAGAGGAGAGACATGGAGACAAGGTCAGGGACGGAGGAGAGGAACGGTTTCGATCCCGCCCCCCCTACCCCATCGCCAGCGTTTACCGCCACTATTGTTTTTTTGGGGGGGTTCTCTTCTGAACTGGACATCGTCGCGGCCGTCGGTTTCGAATGTGACCCCAGCAGGCGAGCGGAGGAACTCACCCTGGCTTGTGCACGATCTCTCTCAGCACTCGGACCGCGTCGTCGTTGCTCATGTTCTCAAAGTTGATGTCGTTCACCTGCGCACAACAGGATGGAGGACAAGGGGTTCACAACACAACCGCCAATCCCGTGTGGCGCCTGGAAATCACGTTGATGCTTGCAGAACGCTAGAACAGGAAGCCGGTGTTGGACCGTGTTCCTTTGAGCATGTGAGGGAGGTGCGGGAGGACGGTGGCTTGAGGGAGGACGGTGGCGTGCGGTCCCACAGCGCGTGGCGGTCACCTTACCCCAGTCCTCACCTGCAGCAGCATGTCCCCGGGCTCGATGCGCCCGTCCGCCGCCACGGCGCCGCCCTTCATGATGGAGCCGATGTAGATGCCCCCGTCCCCTCGCTCGTTACTCTGCCCCACGATGCTGATGCCCAGGAAGTTGTACTTCTCTACAGGGGGGGAGGGGAGAGGTACAAGAGATATGAGGAGAGACAGGAGGAGAGGAGATATAGGGAATGGTAGAGGACAGGGACAGAGAGACAGCCAGAGAGAGAGATAGAGAGACAGCCAGAGAGAGAGATAGAGACAGCCAGAAAGAGGGAGACAGCCAGAGACAGAGATAGAGACAGCCAGAAAGAGGGACAGACAGCCAGAGAGAGATAGAGAGAGAGAGAGACAGCCAGAAAGAGGGAGAGACAGCCAGAGAGAGATAGAGAGAGAGAGAGACAGCCAGAAAGAGGGAGAGACAGCCAGAGAGAGACAGCCCGAGAGAGAGATAGAGAGACAGCCCGAGAGAGAGAGAGACAGACAGAGAGATATACAGACCCATGTTGAGTGTGACTGTGATGATGTTCAGGGACATGGTGGAGTCGGTCACACTGCTGAAGGATGATGCCTGGCAGACCAAACACAGGGTGTTAACACCAGGCAGGACAGCACAGCATCCACTAACACCAGGCAGGACAGCACAGCATCCACTAACACCAGGCAGGACAGCACAGCATCCACTAACACCAGGCAGGACAGCACAGCATCCACTAACACCAGGCAGGACAGCACAGCATCCACTAACACCAGGCAGGACAGCACAGCATCCACTAACATCAGGCAGGACAGCACAGCATCCACTAACACCAGGCAGGACAGCACAGCATCCACACTAAAACCCCTGCTCAAATCAAAGGTCAAATAGTGCAGGAACTGAATCCAAGCGGGCCCCTTAGCATACTGACCCTCTCCAGGCGCGGGGGGCGCTGTTTCCTGCGGCGGCGGTGGCGTTTGAGGAGGCGCGAGGCGGTGCTCTGCTCCGTGGAGCTGCTGAAGCGGCTCATGGTGTCGTCGTCGTCCGAGTCGCAGAAGCTGGTGGTGTCCAGCTCGCTGCTCATCACCGTGGTGGCGCTCTCGTAGCCCGCCAGGTGGCGCTCCAGCCGACTCTGACCGTTGACGCGCGGGCCTGGGAGGGGGCCACCACAGAGGAAGAGGGAACACAGGTGAAGGGTCACTTCCTGTTTTGGTTTCCCCTACACTAGTAGTTCTGCAGTAGTGGGAGGGGAGGGGGGGGGGGGGTCTTACCGTGTTGCTCCATGGCCTCCCTGTGCCGGGGTCTCTCCCTCCTGAAGGACACCACAGACTCGGTCTCCGTCTGCTCGTCCAGGGTGTCCACGCTGCCCACCGCGTTGGGGCTACACAGGGAGCAGAGCAGGGGTTCAAGAAGACAGTTCCACAAGGACAGGTTCCTTATCAAAGCCCCACCAGGCACTTGCTAGCGGATAATGCGCAGCTATAGCCGACCTTACATTTACATTTAGGCATCTAGCAGACGCTCTTATCCAGAGCGATTCATAGCAAGTACAGGGACATTCCCTTCCCTTCCCCCCCCCCCCCCCCCCGAGGCAAGTAGGGTGAAGTGCCTTGCCCAAGAACACAACGTCATGTAGCCACAGCCGGGAATCAAACTCACAACCTTCCGATCACTAGCCCAACGCCTTAACCGCTGGGCCACATGACTCCCCATTACCTAACAGACTGTAAACAGACGCTTATGCACGACCTGTATATGGTGCTCTGCCCATATCACATGACAATATAGCAGCTTTATTATACTGTCAGTGCAGCAAAACACACAATAGAGCGGGGCTTCAGACCCAGATCCCATAATGAGGGGAGAACAGTGAAACTGGATGGTAACCTGACACTGGCCAGAGAGAGAGGCGTTCAGCTACTGTACCTGCAGTAAGAGATACAGTAAGGACTTATGACCATGTGTGCGTGTGTGTGTGTCTGTGTGTGGCGTGTTCTCTCACTGGAAGGACGGTGGTCTGGAGTCTCCGATGCCGCCAGTCCTCTCGACAGGTGGGGGAGGCAGTGGGGGGGGAGGGGGCGAGGGCTGGGGCCGGACCTCTGCTGGGGGGGGGAGGACTGCTGCGGGGGGTTCCACGGTGGGGGTGTCTGAGGATACCAACTGAGGAGAGGTGAGGGGAGGAGGGGGAAGAGCAGGGGAGGAGGAGGAAATACAAAGCCAGAAAGGATGATTAAACAGAGGAGAAAAAAAGCCGTGGAGAGGGTGAGAAACGAAGAAATAGTGAAAGGCAGGGTTAAAGAGGGATATAGGGAGGGAGAAAAGGGGGGTAAGATAAGATGTCAACTGCTTTGACACAAACATCTCACCTCATTCAGACGATAATCTAAAAGCCAAACTGAAACGCTATCCTGATACTTAACCTGTCTTCTTTCATTATCCAACTGAAGAGTCCCCCCCCCCCCCCAAACACACACACACTCAACAAAACCCAGGGACACACACACAGTTACAGCACCACGCATGGCTGCAAGGTCGAAGGAAACACACCCGGGCAATTAAACCCCATCGATATCTCTGGGAATACAGTGACTTCACCCTGAAAGTACATCCTGACGTCATCATGTACGCCACAGGAACGTTTACTACAGGATCACCCCCCTTCCTCCCCTAAAGTGATATATGCCCCTTTCTAACAGGGGGATGAGAACTAGAGTGACTTGCTGTTACTATGCAGGTTTAATTGGACGCAAGTGCAGCTGTCAAAACTAATTGTCGCCACAGAACGTTCCCAAATCTCCCCCCCTTGAGATCCCTCTAATGGTGGAGCCTTTCCCCTCGGGGATCACTCCGTCCCCCCCCGCCGTGCTATCATGTATCCGTCCCTCCAGCCTCCCTTCTCTCTCTCTTTCTCTCCACCCCTGTTTAATCCCTCCAGCCCTCCTCCTGTGCACTCAGCACAAGCCTCGGACCCTCAGCCGGCCTAAGCTGCCTTTCCATCGCCTGGAACTTTCCGGGAACTGGGAACCTTGGTCCTGAACTCACTGGGTTCCATGTGGGTTACATTTACATTTAGTCGTTTAGCAGATGCTCTTATCCAGAGCGAATTACAGCAAGTAAAGGGACATTCCCCCCCCCCCCCCTGAGGTAAACAGGGTGAAGTGCCTTGCCTAAGGACATAACATCCTCTGGCATGGCCGGGATTCGAACCCACAACCTTCTGATTACTAACCCGACTCCCTAACCGCTCAGCCACTTAACTCCCCATGGATTGAGTCCTTTCTAACTGACTTGGCTTTTTATGTGTTGGTGCTGTGTTGGTGAGCAATCTGGTCAACATGTCTGCTGTTTTGTGTGTGTGTGTGTGTGCTTACCCATGATACCACTCTTCCATTGAAGCAGGGCAGCTTGGCACTTTCATCTGAGATCTCCTCCTTCACCACCCTGAGAGAGAGAGATGTAAGGAGAGGCAGAGAGAGGGAGAGAGTGTGTAAAGGAGAGAGACACAGAAAACACACAAAGCCAGTCAGCGATCAGGTCATACTGAGGTCTGGGTCTTTTTCTACAAACACACACACACACAAACGCACATAACCATTAACAGCTGTAACATTTCCCAGTGACTCACCATCATTTCCCATACCAGGAGGTAAGAAATAAACACACATGTGCGTACACACACACACACAGCTTCCTTGCAACTGCTTTTCCGTTAAGTCTCCTGCTCGTCAGCTAGTTAGGCCGCTGTGTCTCGCGGACACACGAGACAAGCTAATGAGACAGCTAGCATCTCTCTGCTGTGTAATTTCTGGTCCACAGCATGTCATTACAGTCCTGCTTGGGACAGAACAGCACATAGCTGCTAAAGACAGACTCTTTAATCAGCTTCACTTGTCCCCCCTGTCTTGTGTGTCGTGTGTGTGTCATGCGTCTGTATGTGTGTCTTGTGTGTGTGTATCTTGTGTGTCATCTGTGTGTGCGTGTGTCTTGTGTGCGTGTGTCGTCTGTCTGTGTGTGTGTGTGTGTGTGCGTGCGTGTGGACAGCCTGCTAGGCCTCGCTGGGGTTTTGGAAGCAGCTGTTGAGGGCTGGTTTGTGGGTGAGTGTTAGCACCACGCCAGGTTGTTGTGGGCACTGGGGAAGGATAAACACAGAAGGCTCAGTGTGCTTGAGTGTCTGTGTCTGGAGTGCATGAACAGCTTAGTAACCACTCCTTTATTGATCTACTATTGTATTAGTTCTGTCTCTTGCTCCCCTGCGCTCGCTCTCTACCTCTCTCTCTACCTCTCTCTTTTACAATTGCTCATTCTTTCCCTGTTCTGTGAGGTCACACTTAAATTACATCCAGAGTTTGGACAAACATGCAACATTCTGCTCCTAGTACACTAATTGTCCTCATACCTTACCAAATGAACAGATGACCTCACTCAAACAAACACTCTCTAAAAATGCTTTGCATTAAAAAGACACACACACACACCTCAAAAAAGCAGCATCCAGTAGGAATATCAAACACATGTTGACAAAATATTTGTTTCTAATCTTGAACCAACTAAAAAAACACACATACACACAGTTAGTCTGAGGATTCATTAAACACACACACTTTCATGATCCTATGTTCCAAAACAGGAAACTGCTCTGTTGTTTCTGTAGGATCTGCAAATAGCTTCAGTCCCACCCCAGGTTCAGCTACTCTGACATGGCCCACAGCCTGCCTCCCCTCACAGTCCGGACTGACAGCTGGTGCATCACCCAGGATAACACACACACACCCATCGTCAAAGTACTGCTCATCATCCGAAGATCCACTGTTTGAGTTTTCTTTTTTCTTTTCTTAAGAGCCATGGAAAAGCTTTGGATGCTGAAATCTGTTCCAGTAGGGCCCAGTGGAACAGCTTTTCCTCTGGGTTCAGCTCGCACCAATTCAGAGCAGTTGTGAGGCGTGTGAAAGGGTACGATCCTTACAATTTATTTAACGGCAGCACATCTTCAAGTTGAGTAAACTCGCCACAAAGACATGTTCCATTTCCCCAATGTGTAAATGAACTGTTTGAGGAGAGAACTCTCTCCGACTCTAGGATTATTCTGAGAGATGCAGAGAGAGGCTGGAGAGGAGAGGGGGGACAGAGAGAGAGGCTGGAGAGGAGAGGGGGGGACAGAGAGAGGCTGGAGAGGAGAGGGGGGACAGAGAGAGAGGCTGGAGAGGAGAGGGGGGACAGAGAGAGGCTGGAGAGGAGAGGGGGGACAGAGAGAGAGGCTGGAGAGGAGAGGGGGGAAAGAGAGAGGCTGGAGAGGAGAGGGAGGACAGAGAGAGAGGCTGGAGAGGAGAGGGGGGACAGAGAGAGGCTGGAGAGGAGAGGGGGGACAGAGAGAGGCTGGAGAGGAGAGGGGGGACAGAGAGAGGCTGGAGAGGAGAGGGGGGACAGAGAGAGGCTGGAGAGGAGAGGGGGGACAGAGAGAGAGGCTGGAGAGGAGAGGGGGGACAGAGAGAGGCTGGAGAGGAGAGGGGGGACAGAGAGAGAGGCTGGAGAGGAGAGGGGGGACAGAGAGAGGCTGGAGAGGAGAGGGGGGACAGAGAGAGAGGCTGGAGAGGAGAGGGGGGACAGAGAGAGGCTGGAGAGGAGAGGGGGGACAGAGAGAGAGGCTGGAGAGGAGAGGGGGGACAGAGAGAGGCTGGAGAGGAGAGGGGGGACAGAGAGAGAGGCTGGAGAGGAGAGGGGGGACAGAGAGAGGCTGGAGAGGAGAGGGGGGACAGAGAGAGGCTGGAGAGGAGAGGGGGGACAGAGAGAGAGGCTGGAGAGGAGAGGGGGGACAGAGAGAGGCTGGAGAGGAGAGGGGGGACAGAGAGAGAGGCTGGAGAGGAGAGGGGGGACAGAGAGAGGCTGGAGAGGAGAGGGGGGACAGAGAGAGAGGCTGGAGAGGAGAGGGGGGACAGAGAGAGGCTGGAGAGGAGAGGGGGGACAGAGAGAGGCTGGAGAGGAGAGGGGGGACAGAGAAAGAGGCTGGAGAGGAGAGGGGGGACAGAGAGAGGCTGGAGAGGAGAGGGGGGACAGAGAGAGGCTGGAGAGGAGAGGGGGGGCAGAGAGAGGCTGGAGAGGAGAGGGGGGACAGAGAGGCTAAAGGAGACAGGGAGGACAGAGAGACAGAGAGAGAGGGGGAACAGGGGGAGAGGGGGGGGCAGAGAGAGAGGCTGAAGTGGAGAGGGGGGACAGAGAGAGAGAGAAATAGAGGGAGAGAATAATAGGGTAGGAGGCCAAGGGCAGTGTAAAGAAGGAAGACAAAAACCTGGCTGTTCTCTCCCCCCCCCCCCCCCCCCCCCCCCCCCAAAAAAAAAGAAGAAAAGCTGAGGATTTCTCAAGATGATGGAGCGGGTGGAGAGAGGGAGGGATTAGTCAAAAACTAACTAAGCAGTGAGATAGGGGCGATTATAATTCATCAGTCTGAGAAATGTGGCTGCATTTAAAGTAAATTAGCAACAAACACATTATGCTTTAATCATTCAATCTTGCAACAAGGGCTTGGTCACCGTTTGAATACAGATTAGATGGTTGTCCAGTGAGAGACAAAACTTTTTATAATGGCTTTTCTAGCCCATTTGGTGACCAAAAGACTATAACCACGCAGACACACACACACACACACTTTGTAACAATTCATGCATTCATTGACTTTCCTTCCCTTCGCAAAGTATCGAGATCTGCACAACAACAACAAAAACGTTGTGTTACTAATTAAATAGTTGTTTTCGAGTAACTTTTGCTTCGATTTAATGTCCTGATTACTCATTTGCATGGGGCTCGCTCACCCGAAGTCTTGGTCCATAGACTTGAAGAAGAATTTGTAGTTGGGCTTGTTCAAGACCTGTTTGAAATCCAGCAGGGTGATGTTTTCAGCAGGAATGGGGATCTTCACCAAGTACGGCGTCTCCTCTTCGTCGATGTGGTAGATGATTTTGGTTTCTGCCATTGCTGATCCTCTCCTGTTTTTTCCCAGCTGTCCCACTAAAAAAATCTATGGAGAGGTGGTCTGTTAGCAGCTATGTGGCTAACGGAGAGGGGGTCGAGGTGAAATGCTGGCTGGTCAGGACAAACCCCCCCAAAAAACTACAAAAACTTGTGAATTAAAGCACCTCTCCCCTAAAACTGCGTAAAGATACAAAGGCGCGTTCCCGCTAGACGATGGGGTTCAAAGCGCGCACACGCAACATTCACACGAACTTCTACCCAACAACTTTTCCCCTAACAAAAACATACGGAGGGGAGGAGAGGGGAGAGGGGGGGGGGGGGGGGGGGGGGGGGACTTTTCTATGCAAGTTCAGCCAACGCGGCGTGTGACGTAGAATCCTTTACGTTCTCCCCCCCCCCCACACACACACACTCATAAAAAAATATTCCTGGTCCACCTAAATCAGAATCAGAATCAGTTTTTATTCTCTATGCAAGATATACAAACACAGAATTTACTATGGCAGGAAAGAGCAAACATATAACATGAAACATACTAAGGGTAGATTAAAATAGTTTAAAAAATATATATAAAATACAAATGAGATAAAAGTGGGCACCAGCTGTACAGATGGTTAAAATATAACTATAGTAGGTGAGAGAGTATAGAGAAGAAGATACCGTCAAAAAGTGTGTGAAATTAAACACATTTTATTATTACTCAGTAAGACTTGTAAATGGCAGTAGTTCTACTTTATTTGATCATTATACCGTTTTTAATATATTAATATAATATCACCAAAGCGAGGCCTGTACAAGCCTACGAATGAAGATTCCACGCAGGAGGGGCACATTTTATTAATATCACTTACCCAAACACAAGGTATGACCATAATTACACTTGTGCATTCCATAACCTTAAACTTTTGTTGCTGTATTATTTTACTTGCAATCTTGGCAGTGGCATACGATTGTGGCACATCAAAAATATAAAATATAAAAACATATGTCAAATCAGCAAGTTGCAGTAGGCAATCGGCCTACTTGCAAATATTTTAATCTGAAGCGTTACATAAAACGATAATGAATCAGTAACCACTAAAGGTAGTTCAGAGGCAAGATAAATGCAATTAATTAACTACAGGGAACGTTCCAAAAAGGTTCAAATGACTACCTCTGTAAACCACTAGAGGAAGCCCTTTATCAGGGAAACTAAAATGAGCTTAAAAGTTCCTTGTTTTATAACTAAATAACTTAAGGTATCTGTATAGAAAGCAGAAATGCATTGTTAAACATTTTAATTATTGATGTGTCAATATGAATCTATCAATAAATAATTCTCACACATGTTGTATCCACAATGTAGTCCCAGAAACAAGCAAACTACCTGTATTACAAACATCTCAAAACATTTGACGTGAAAATAGAATCACTAGAATTATTTGCATAAAAATTTCTTTTTTTTCATCTCTTGTATTCGTCATAGGAAAAAAAAAAAATCAAGAAAAGAAGTGTTCCTTCTCAAGTTCAAGCATTGTCCTGACTCCTCCTTCAGTTGCGGAAGAAGCGATTACCGAATAACACCCCCACGATGCAGGTCAGCACGAACATCGTCCAGAAAACCAGAGCCAGCAGCTGGACGCACAACAGGGTGTTCCTGTTTTGCCGGATGGCCCCCAGGTTCCCCGTCAGGCCCGGGGGCCCGCCGTGGGGCACCTCAGGGTGCATCTGCTCCACCCTCAGACTCACCGTGGGCAGGATGATGAAGCGAGCCTCCCTGCTAGGCTCCAGTGACAGCACCACCCTCTGGGTGACGGTGGCCAGGCGGGATGCCACCGAGGCGGGCACGCGGAAGGTCATGGGGGGCAGCTGGGCCAGGATCCGGGAGTTGCAGGGCAAGGAGAGGGCGTTACCGGACGCGAGGGGCGTGGGGTGGCGACAGAGGGGGCAGGAAATGGCGGGAAGGCAGTGGGGGTCAGGGGAGTTCAAGGGGCACAGCTGGATTCTGTGGAGGCACTCTGTGCAGAAGACGTGGAGGCATTCGAGCATTCGGGGGCACTTGTTGAACTGGTTGTACTCCTGGTAGCAGATAGGGCACTCCACCTCAGTGGACTCTCCGCTCTGTGGGGCTACTGCAGAGGATATGTCCCCCTGCTGGGCCACTGAGGCCGAGGTCTCTTCCATGGCGAGGACTGGGAGAAGATGAGGGCGGGAGAGGTAGAGGCTCCAAGTGGGATGGTTGACTGAGGCCTGCTAATGTCTCTAAAAACCTAAGAGCAGAAAAGTACATTGTTAAAAACAGAACTCATTTTGTAATATGTCTGTGAATAGGTATTGTGGTTACTGTTATTGAACTGTGACTGAAAGGGGAAATATAGGACAACTATGGAAGAACCATCACTTGTGAAATGTATTGTTAGAAGAACCATCACTTGTGAAATGTATTGTTAGAAAGTTACAACATACAAACCTGCTCCTGTTTCTCATGACAATACATGAGTAGCAACTGTAAAGAGAATTTGCAGAAACTCCAGAACCTAGACTAACTGTTGTTTCCTGCCTTTTCCTTTCCCAGGATTCCAAAGTATTAAAGTCATTGTCGCCATACATCCAACCCAACCCCCCCACCTAATCTGAGCACATGGCCCCCTCTTTCTCCCACCCACCCATCCCTTCTTCTCATTTCATATGGAAGGCCTTCAGGCCAACCTTTTTATTTAGCTCCGAGAGGAAGTTGACTTATGCAGACAAAGGAAAACAGAAGCCATGGATGGAAACACTTACTTTGCGCTCTCTTTTTTTGGTATTCCTCTGCTTCTCTCTCTCTCTCTCTAACCCTTCTTCGGTCAGCCTGTCGATCTGCCTCCCCTTCAACTGTAGTTGGTTTGTTTTCAGGTATTTTTCTCTAGGGGCTAGTAAAAATACCTTGGAAACGGAGAACGACAGTTTTACTGGCACCGTTAAGCTTCATTAAAAATTCCCCTGAAATCGAAAAATGCACTAAAAGGGTGTAACAGAAAGAGTTCACCCCAGGTTGGTCCCAAATCATCACTTCACTGTGCTGTAGTACTTCCAAGTATTGAAACCCCTGCCATGTCCCATATCATGTACCTGTGACTTCTGGACAAATTACTACCAAATAAATGAGCAACAAGACAAACAATATATCATTAGTACACTTACATCAGACCAAAAACCTTAACCTGAATTTTTTTATTATATTTTATTTTAGAGTTGTACGAATGTTATCCACCATTAGTGCTGTTACAAACTGTGCACTGCATTGGTAAATCCCCACTGATTACCTGTGTTTATCACACTGGTACCCAGTAAAGCATTCAAGTCCCAACCCTGCACTGCCATGGGACGAAACAGTACAGGTCTGTCTCATGCGAGGCCTGTTGCCTGGCAGTTAAGGGTCTCCTTTGCATTTGACTGCTCTGGGTATACAAGGAAAACAAAAGCTTCTTCAATTTCAGGACAACATGTATGTACATATGGCGTACTTGTAATACAAACTAATAAAATCACAGTAAACCAGATTCTATAATTAACTAGCTTTATCCGTGTCTGTCTATGCAGTTATTGGTTTTGCCTAATGGACTCTAATGGTGAGTATTTGGTTGCCATGCCAAACAAAGCTCATAGCAAGGAATTAGAATCTAACTGTATCACAGAAGAATGTTAAATGCATGTTCCATGCAGCCGTTTAATCAACATCATAAATGCTATTTACGTTGACCTTGTCTGTCTGTGTAGGTTGAGCTGACTGAAACAAACAGAACTCGATGGTGGAACCGGCCCACACGTCGCCACTGTACACAGAGCTGGAGATACGAGAGGAACACTCACCCGCTCACACACCTCTTCAAGGACGCTTCCTGATATCCCCGTCCAGCCTGGAACTTCTCACCCGACACCTCATCGTTCCAAAGCTGTCAGGAACAACCTCTCCCAACGCCTTCCTCTCCTCCCATATGTGTGTTCTTCACCTTACACACCCCACGCTTTTTTTTCTTTCTATCCCCCCTTCTCTGTCTCCTCTATCTAGACTTTTGCTTGTCGTCTCTCCTCCTCCTCTCTTTTGATTTTGCAGCCATCCCTAGGTGTTCCTCTCTCATTCCTCATTTGTTCAGGGCTCATGGGTGTTTTCCAGCTTTCCCTGACAGTAATTAACCCCCTGGTGATGTGCGATATGGTAACCAACACACCTCTCAAACCAGGGATAGCCACCTTCATGGCCGCCAACGGGACTTTCTCTGAAACGTCTTGGGAGATGGACGGTAAACAGGACAGGGTTGGAGTTCAAAACTGTAGTTTTCAGACTTGCATTAACTAGGTGAAGGTGAGGAACTTAAAAAAAGTATTTTCTTTGACAACACCTGTCAAGGACAGGTCAAAGAATACCATTGAGATAAGTCGTTAACTTTATTTATTTTAAATTTGTCTGCCATATTTGCATTTGCTTTTTGCTGTGGTTGGTTTTTCCTCTCCCTGTGTTGCTAACATCACTGCACTTGCATTGCAACACAAGTTATATTCTCTTCTTAATCTTCTTAACACTGTCAAGCAAAAGTCAAAATGGACACCAGCAAACCAAGCAAGACCAAGTGTGTTAGAGAGGCCTCATATCCATGAGTCAGCCACTAATACAAAACTGACCTACATAAAGCCCACAAGAACAAAAGTTTGTATTTGTGTGTGTCCTTGTGTTCAGACGTATACAGTATGATGTGCCAGGGAATGTGTATATGTGTTGGATTGACTGTGTGGCAACATGACCAGTGAACAAGGGGCATAAAAATATTTATGTCATAAATTCTCACAATAGCTGAGACAAGATGCATCCGTTTCTAAACCAGTAGACCATTTCTGACTTACACACCTCCTGAGTTTAACGGCTTCTGAGTTTAATGGCTTCCTGAAAAAGAGGTACTTTCCATGAAACATTGTTAGCAGACAAGGAAGTAAAACACTTCGGGATTTCCCACAAAGATCACTTTAGGATCAAATTAAGTTGATATAACTGCAACTTTACAACTAAAGATTTTCAACAACAACAAAATGTCACAATTTTGTTCATCAAAACACATGCAAAGTTGTTTCTTCATTCAGGATGTTGGAAGTCCTGTCAACTGAACCTCACTTGACCCAAGTCAGTCTGCACGTGGGACCATGGCCCAGTGCCGTCCATTATCAAACACAATCCTCCAGCTCTCACACTCCTCCACAACCAAACAGATTGTGTTACTCTATGGCAAGCCGTTTTAACATTTATCAACTAAGTTTGACTATCCTGAATTAACATTGCGGATATCCACAACTTCTTTCTGGCTAGTCGTAATTACATGTTGAATAGTTGGATTTTTCATTCAAGATATCTGTAATGTAGTTGTGACTAGTCGAAACGACAGGTAGAGATATCTGTAATTCAGTTTTGACTAGGAGAAACTGAATTCCAGATATCTACAATTCAATTGCGGATATCCACAACTGGAATTACGGATATCTGCTGCGTCATTGTAGATATCTGTGACTAATTACGGATATCTGCTGCGTCATTGTAGATATCTGTGACTAATTACGGATATCTGCTGCGTCATTGTAGATATCTGTGACTAATTACGGATATCTGCTGCGTCATTGTAGATATCTGTGACTAATTACGGATATCTGCTGCGTCATTGTAGATATCTGTGACAATAATTGTAGATATCTTAAACTGGAGTTACAGATATCTACAATTCAGTTGCAGATATCTGTAATTCCAGTTGTGGATATCCGCAATTGAATTGTAGATATCTGAAATGACGTAGCAGATATCTGCAATTCCAGTTGTGGATATCCGCAATTGAATTGTAGATATCTGAAATCACGTGCCCCATAGACATGAATGGCAAAAGTGACGTAGTTTCTCCTAGGAGAAATGACATTGCAGATATCTGTAATTCCAGTTGTGGATAGGAGGATTGTAGTTGCAGATATCTGAAATGACGTTGCAGATATCCCTAATTCCAGTTGTGGATAGGAGGATTGTAGTTGCAGATATCTGAAATGTTCTTTTTGACTAGGCGAAATTGAATTACAGATATCTGCGTCACATATCCAGTCTATTGAATTTATGTTAAAACGGCTTGCCATAGTTACTCTGGGTTTCGATCGGGCTCGAGGCGGGAGGAAGTTCCCTTTAAAGGAGCACTGGAATCTATGCCAGACTTTGTTTGACAATTGCCGTGGCGACGAAAGAGATTGCGTCATATACGGTCCGCTCCCCTTCACGCCTGGAATGACCGTAAAGGGGGAGGAGCTGCTGGTGTTGTGCCACCAGATGCACTGCTGCCAGAAAAGGCACCCCCCACAGCGAGGGCGTGCGGGAACAACTTGAAGTGAACGATCTCGTCTTATTGTCGCAATCCAACTGAGGGGGGAAACAGACAGCCTAACCCACTGTAGACATTTGTTTTGTTATAGAATTCAAGAGATGAGTGTCAGTTAGACCAATGCAATGTGTGCGGCTTGTTACTTTGGCACTGGACTGCGTCACCTCAGACAACCCTTAATATTTGGACTAGCCTTTTAAAAACGAAGCAGATGTTGATTGTCTAGTTCAGATCAATGTGACATGACTCAAGACTAAGTGGCGATAGGACTATAGTAGTATACTCAGCAGATATCCAGCCTTATTTATACACCCCTGGACACACCTGTGGAAAAATGACAGTAGACTTATCAATAGAAACCCTATTGCTGGTACTAACTATAGCTCTGCAATAAAGCAGAACTTGTCATTTCACACAAACACAACTTTGAGCTGTGTAGAGGTTACAGGCAAGACTCGACACAACTCCTCAACACCGCTATCTTAACTGGGGTTAGGCTATAATAGTGACATGACATCATCTGTGTTGTGAAGCATGAGTCACCACGTTTGTCTCGGTTTTGGTTCAATCCCCCCCCCCCCCCCCCCCCCCCCCCCCCCCAGTCCCACCTCCACCCACGCATTAAACACAGGACTTAAGTATCAGAGTTAAGTTCCCATGTTCCTCCAGTTTGCTTCTGACACGAGAGAGAAAAACGACAGAACGAACCCCACACCCCCAAAAAATGGGATCCGAACTAGAGTGCGGAATTTGTTACCAAATCTTCAACAGAGGGTTGAGGTGCCCACGGGAACTACGATGCAGACACAGTTTTTGCCAAAGTTGCCTAGTGACTCTCTCGTCCAGACCCTCGGTATCTGAATCTGACCACCGCACCAAGGTGAGTTCAGGACGGGATAAAACGATCACATGTCCGCTATGCCGTCAAATCACGCCGGTCCCAGGTGGACAATTTAGAGGAGCGCTTCCGGTTAACGACAGCGTCCTGGAGCTGCTGGTCAACGGGGGAGACTCGGATGAAGACACCGAGGATATGGAGGAGGAGAAGGGGGTTTATTCTGACCCTCCCACCGAGGAAAACCTGTCAAGGGGCCGTGCAGGAGGCGGCAAGTTCCGCCGTTCCTTGAGTCGCCTCTGGGGGAAGATCAGTGCTAAGCAGAGGAGAGGAACACGTGAGTATACTAACTTTATTTTTTATCCAAAGCGACAAGAGAGACTAACTACTGAATTCACCTGTAAAAATGCGCTGTGCCTTATTATACGAGGGTCATTAAATAAATAAGTTGAATTCTTCGGTATAAGTACTTCTAGAAGCTTACGCTTTTCTTTTTTTTAAAGAAATTACATCCATGTGAAAAAGTACCAAAAAATAAAAAAAGATTATATGTGTATAGATAGAAGTCCTTATACCCCAAAAAATCACTTTATTTATTGAATGACCCTCGTAAAAAGTAAAGGCTATGATATTTTCTGAAACAAACACTAATGCTAATGTCACCTTTCTTTTACAGATTGTATGACAGACAGAGATATGAGAGACCTGGCTCTGATGTCCTGTTACATCATGTGAGATAAAGCGACATCTATCTTCAAGATGGTGCAAAGAACTTAAGGAATGAACCCTGCAAGACGTGAACAATATGACTGTGAACCAAATATTTGAAGTATTAGACTCCATTTACAAGGGGAAAGAAAATGCACACGTATTTTTCATATTCGTTGTTAAGAGTTATGAGTTCTGTATGTTTATTGAATATGAATGCAATCATTTAAATTCCTATTTTGTTGGTTGAAGTGCATGTTTCAATGTATGCTTGGATAGAGATCGATTAAAGACCATAAGTAACTTAACAATACTTTTTCAACGGGCAAAGCAATATATCTTATTCTTTACAGACCTCAAATAAACTCTATTCTAGAAAACGCAATGGTCGCCTCATCAATCCTAGGCAAGAAATATACTGGTGCAGATTTCGTATTCATATTGTGCAAAGCACTCAACATCAATTGCCACACCTGTGCTTTCTCAAAGCACGGTTATATACACAAGGTGCACCTCATTATCCTCATCACAGGGTACAGAGTCAGTGGAGGCACTGGTCGAGCGATCAAGGGGGGTAAAACACTGACTCGTACCTTGTACCTTCATTCGACAGTTTAATAACAGTAAAAAATTCCGTGTCGTTTTGTTTTGGTTAATCGCAGGGATGTCAAAGACTCAAATAAGGTAAGAATTTTTGTTTTCATTGTGAAGAAAATGACACTTTTTCAATTTGGAAAAACGTTCCATCATGTTTTCTCGAGTGCCGATTAATGTAGTCCAAGAGTTGTCCGTATGTTTTTTTTAAATGGAGCCCATGTGCCTCTGCAGCCTTCTGATTGTGTGCCTGTTGTCGTCAGCGTTTGAAGATTGTGCAGATGCTTTCATTCGTAAGTGGCTACTCCATGTTTTTTTCAATGCAACTCATGTAGGTCAAATGCATGCAATCAATAAATGTAAACATATTGTAGCTGGCTGTCTGTTTACACAACTTATTCTTGCATGACTTGTCAATGTTTGACAAGCTGAGCTCACATGAGCAGATGGAAGGGTTAGAAGAACAAGATTACAGTTGGTAAAGACATCCATGAGTTCATGTGCTCTGCATTTTCTAACATGACCAGGCTGACAGACAAGACAGTGTAAACAGAGGCATATATTCAGTTTCATTAATCTCATAACATAAAAAAAATGTTTTTGCAATTAAATTGAGCCTCCACATGATATTAGATACAATGAGATCACTTGACCCATTTCTCTCTTTTCACCCCTGCCAGGCAAAAGAAGAACATTTGCACCCAGCACGGATAGTGTGAATTTCTGGCGTTCCCACTACAAGCCATACCCGTCTTCTGGGGAGCAAAGTCCAGAGCAATCCACACCACTGTTCCCCGGTCCACATCAAGAAGCTGCACACACGAGTACCAACGAGAACCTGAGAGACAGGAAGATCCCAGCCTACCTCTACAAGGGTCATGATCCTTGGACTCACCAAGCAGAAATGGCTCACTGGCCTCCCCAGGAACAAGGTGCTTCTCATTCTAGAGCACATTTCCAAACATCTGTTGTTAATGGAAGTCCCCAAAATGTCCAAGTGCCCCCCGGCTTCACAGGAACCAGACAAATGAAAGTGCTCAGTCAGCCTTCTAGTCCTGATGATTTAATCAGACCACCAGCCTCTGGGTGGGCATGGACTTCCCAGTATGGCAGCTCCCTTATGGAAAAACCCAGTACTGCCACCACAGATCAGTCTGTCAATGGATACCAGTTTAAGACAAAGACTTCTAATGAGGCTCTACAAAGTGCTGTCCAACCAGGGTATGATGCCACACTGACCCCCCAGAGAACAAGCTCAGGTTTGGAAGTTCATTCTGGTGTGTCAGCTGAGGATGAGGCAAGCAAATCCATCCATAACAACTTCCCACCTTCCACTCAACACAACCCAGTTGTGGACATCCCAAGCCTTTACGGTCGCATGCAACCTGCCCTAAGCCGTTTGTCTTTAACCAGGAGTGATGATTCCCCAAGCGTGGACAGTCCCGGGTCCTCATCTAACATGAATCCACAAGATGGAGCTCATTATCAAATGCGTCGCTTTTCCCACAGCAACGGAGCTCCATCCTCACAAGAGGAGTTCCTGTCCCAGCCAAGTCAGCCAAAAGCACCCGGTGTTCTTAACCATGGCTCCCGTTCCAGATATCAGCCTGTGGCCCGAAGATATAGCTTTGGTCAGTCTGATGTAGCCTCCTCTGTCCCATCGCACACCCTCAGCCCCTCTCCTGGAGGAGAATCCCTCCCTGATCGCTTTGCGACGCACCCCTGGGATGACAACACCAGAGATGCTGCACTAGGCCCTGAGCGGTTGGACTTGATGGCTCCGGCATACAAAGCAGGGCAATCCACAAACATCAACCCCCTTTACCGGGCGAATCCTCTGCCTCACAGGGGAATGTTGGCTCCCACGGTGGATGACGTCCAACTGTCACGTAGAGCCATCGAAGAGCCTTACAGCCCTGCACAGAGGAAATCTATACCAGAGAAACATTTTGTTAAAACGATCTATGAATATCCATCGGTATTCAAGAAGTATGGCTTTGGCAAGAAACGAGCAACCGATCCTGCTCCTGTAAGATCTCACTTTCAAAAAACAGAACGCCCCCTTGAACATTCTGGAAATAAGGACACCATGATTCACCAAAGTAATGAATATAATGTCAAACTTTCAACCTATATAGAAGAAATGCCTTTCAAGTATAGAAGCACCCCTAAGGAAACCCCTATTATTGCTAGCTCTAACCAGTCTGTCAATACAAAGCATCCGTCTGCAGAAAGTGAGGTCCAACCTGTGTCCGGTGCAACACAAGCTCCTTCAAAACCACGTTTTGTTGTTAATCCTCATTTATGGACCAGGCATGATGCAAAAAAAATAATTCTAAACAGATTCCCACATCTTGCTAATCCGGTTAAGATGGATCCAGTCATCCCCGATGACAACACCCACAACCAGAGGGCTATTGTCACCCCATCTTCTGGTAGCTCTGCCTCCGGACAGAGGGAGGGCACAGTCTCATACCACACTGATTTGACCTCTCTTCTCTACAGAGAGAACGTATCAGATGAACTTGGCGAAACACAGACGCACCAAAATTCAGCCAAACCTGGCAGCATGCCAATCGGGCAGCCAATAAATGACAAACAATTATCCATCATGCCCAATATTGCTACTGCCTCCCCTGCGCTGGAACAAAGTACCGCTGAACCTGGAAGTGACGAGGACATTTTTTCACAAAGAGAAGCAGCCCTCGGTATCTACAGGCCCAGGAGAAAGAAACCCAAGACTAGTGTTGTCCACGGTCCTAAAACTCCACCCAACAGCATCAAATTAACCCAGAATTCCTCAGAGCTTCCTGCACCTCAAACTAGAATGGACCCTAACGCACAGCCTGTTGCTACAGCAACTGACCCTGGGACCCCAACAGGAATGCCTCCCGACGCTCTAGCAGTGAAAAGCCCAGCCTCTGTCCAACAGACACCAGTAACCCAAACTGCTACCACCGAACTCCCCCCCACATTATATGATGTTCTGAATGAAAATCCCACAAGTACCCTTGTGAGAGGAACACTTGTGAAGGACAAATTACCAATGGCCCAAAATCATGATTCCTCCTTTACCTCTGTTAGGACACATTTTCCATCCATGGTTGGGGTAAGAAAGGATTTCGACCTCATGTCTATCCAGTTTGCTGATATTGTAGGAGGTGCAACTTTCAGTGGCATTACACCTGAGAAGCGCCTGCCAGTTGACAAGCCTATGACCCGAAAGCGCTCGACAACCCACGCCAATCAGAAGAGACATGCTAAAATCCCAGCTCCAATCAGGACGGATCTATCATCCAGAGGGACTTTCTTTTCCGTTGGTAGAGGTGGTCCCAGGGGCGCCTCAGGTGTCCCAAGGCAGGAAGGACATGTGGATGCTTGAGGTAAAGGCAGTGTCTCGAGGTTGGGGTTGAGGGGGCGGAGAAAACATGGTGGAAGTTTTGTGGTTTAAGCACTGGGTCAGTAATGCTAGCATTGTTTTGAAACTGCCAAAGGAGATCTATGACGGGACAGCTGCAACCAGAACGTTAACAAACCCAGAACAGGGAACCCAACCCTCACAGGAAACTCGACAAGATGTCTGGACTGCTGGCCAGCGAATCTACTTGTCGTCTTGCGTGTTCATATCCACATGATGATGTTTAGCACTTATGAATACACTTGGTTTGTTTTACAATTAAAATTTACATTGAAAGTGTCCGCAATGCTTGTGATATCGCTTCTGTATTATGATGATTATTATTTTTATTTTTATTAACATAGTTTTTAGTTTATTTGATTGCTAGTATGGTTTTGAAAGTTACTTCTGTACTGACCAAAGACAGAACGTTCTGGATAATGATTTTAGCTCAGCCTAATATTTCATCTCCAGAGAGTTTTGGGAAAACCAAGCCTCCTGTCTGTGGGAACGTTCTAAGGGGTGTAATGACATGTTTGAATGGAAAAATACTTTGCATATTGTCACGCTACACATGCAAAGGGGGCTGGGGGAACAATCTCCGAAAGTCTGCTGATGACATTTTGCTTTTCCCCCATCAGTTGGGTTCACATGGGCGTAACGCCCTTGTCAAGAAACGCTGACATGGGCCTTCTATCTGCTCTGAGAAAATGATGAGGTTTAAGGATGTGTAGTGGGACATTTCCATTACATTGTGACACGGGCAACAAAAGATTTATGTAAAGGGATCAAACGTGGTTTGTGTTCTCTTGAACTAAAATCAACAGAAGAAAAAAAGTGATGTATCACATCAATTCATGTATAAAGATACATATCTGATTGTTGGAAAATTAGGAAATTAACCGATAATATTTTCACACGCGAGTGCTTGTGCATGAAGGATTTAGGCGCATGTGCATAGTTCTTCCACTAGGTGGCATGTAGCCTCTTTTATAAAACATGGGGAGTGTTCTCAGTTAGTTTTGTCTTATAGCAGGGGTGTCATGTTAGGTTACCAGAGACATGTGGCAAGCATATCAAACCAGAACAGTCCTACAAGATGGACTAAGGCCGGAAACATGCATTGATTTTATGTCCCATATGTATACTGTACATTAATTATTGTTATTATTATACATGTAATTTCCCTTACATTTTCAAAGCAAGCAAATGCCACCACCACCCCCCCCCCCCCCCCCATTCAAGTACACATCTTTTGTACCAGCACATTTTCGTTTCACATGAACCAAGGTGTTATTCTGTTTCTGGGTCAGCACAGTGCAGGACTTAAGTCACATTCCCTATGCTTTCGTTCACAATAGATGACCTTTCACCCTTTCCCAGCGCTTCATAAAGACATACCAGTGTTTAGCTTGTCTTCAACCGCTGTTCCCCTTTGCTACATGGAGAACCCACCATGTTCAGGCCAGGAGGAGGGGGGCGAGGGACCTGCCAATCAAGGTTAAATTGTACATTGTGCATTGGATTAACCATCCTCCCCTCCCACCCCCTACATCCCCTCTCCCCTACATTGACAGTTGTGGAAAGTAGAGCAGGGAAGGTTCCCATACAAGCCCTTCCCAGAGACCTGAGGACCAGAGAACCGGGCCATCAGAAGGGGGCCACGCCTTCCTCATTTGAGCTGAGATGGGCGACTGACGGTTCTTTGAAACCGTGTGACAGATCAAGAAGGCTGTCTGTCAACATATACTGTTTTCCATTCAACTGCATTATCACTGTGTGCGTGATTAGCCTGCGTGGCTTTCTCTCTCTCTCTTTTTCTCTCTCTCGCTCTTCCTCCCTAACTGTGCCACCAACCCCTCAACCCCCCCCCCCCCCCCCCCTCCTCCTCCCATCACACACACCCTACTGTGAGGGGAATTCTGTACCACGTCTCTGTAGTTCGCAAGGAGCTTTCAAGGAAAATAAAGCGCAGAGGCCTCCCAGTCGCCCCCTGCCCCTCCTTTCTCCTGCCCCCTCCTTTCTCCTGCCCCCTCCTTCCCCTCTCCCCCTCCCCCCCTCACCCTTTCGCTCCATGTGGCAGTTTCATGTTTTCAAGCCTCCTCCTCTTCTTCTCAACCACGCCAAGACAAAAACTACAGACTAACAAAACAAACTGCGTATGCAGTGAGCAAAACTGACGTCAAAGATATGATGCTGGCATTTTCTGCATGGGGGGGCGAGCAAAGGGGGTGCATGAGAAAAGAGTGTGGGTGAGAGGTGGAAGAGAACGCGGGGAGGGAAAAGGCAGAGAAATACTTTTTGTTTGGCTAAGTACACTTTGTGAAAGAGGGAGGGGAGGAGATAAAGAGAAAAGGGGTGGAGAGGGGCCCCTTCGATACGTACAAAAATGACCGTCTGTAAATCAACCTGCCAGAAGCCGTGGGTTTGTGTAATGTCCATATTGGTCCAAAGTCCTTGTAGCACTGATTATGAAGCATTCAACATGTAAGCTTCAATATATTTAGAATGTAAATTCAGAATCCAAAACAAAGGACACTGCAAAGAAATGCACAGGCAATTCGATAGGCAGACACTGCATACAGCTTTTTCATTGTTTTGGTTTGTTGCTATAACAACGTTCCCCCCAAAATGTTTAAAAGCAAGAATGTGGAGTCATGTTACTGCCAGGAAGTTGTAGAAACACAAGTTCATGGAGTTTGGCCTCTAAAATGGAAACCCTGTGCTGGATTTGTGTCAGAGATGGGGAACCGTACCACAGCGTGCTTCTAGAACATCTGGTCTAGGAGCTTGACCTATTTCCGTGTCAAACACACAGTGAGCTTCCTGTCCGCCTGCGCTAGACAGGAAGTCATAAAGCAGGAAGACTTCCTGTATTGTTGCCAATGTAAGCCTGTGTTGATGGTCATTTGGTACAGGGGCGGTGAGAATCACACAAAAATGAAAGAAATGTCAGCAGATGTATTTAGATGGTGATGCTACTAAATAAACATTATTTAAGATAATGAGCCCCATCTGCTACATGAAATATGTTTAAAAATTCAGAGGATTTTTTAAACATTTCCAACCCCTTAATCAACAGGTTTCATTTACATTCAAAACAAACACACCTGTTGAATTGGATGTGTCTCTTCTCCAGATTGTTCGCCAGCGTGTGTGTGTGTGTGTTTCTACTGAAGTTTGTGTGTTTCCAAAGCAGCCTGTGTGTTTCTAAAGCTGTGTGTTTCTCACTCTGAGATGCGTTTGTGACTTGGGGACTTGGGGGGGCTAACTCCAAAACCATGTTCTAGCACTCTGGATATCCCTGTTCATGGTTTCACTACGAAGTTTAAAGTTTGCACAAACACACAAACACAAAAACAAGATGGAGAACTGTCACCAAGCACCAGTAGTCTGCACAGACCTACCTGTTGTCTTGACCAGATATGCACCCCCCCAACCCTTTCTCATCCTTTTCTTACAATCTATCACTGCCACTCGTCTCTTTCTCTCTCCCTCATGCTGTTTTTGCATGGTAACAATATCTGAATCCCAGCTGTGTTAGACACATTCAAATAAAACCAGGAAACAAGAGTCACTGACCAGATTTCAAGCATAACATAGATAAGAGGAGGATGAAATGTTTTAGCCAATACATAAAAAAGTAGTTCCCTCATATCTTGTCTACTCAAAGAAGTTTTAGTTAAATCAGTCTTCCATGGCAGACATCATTTCAGATGCCTTCTTTTTTTCAATTTCCAAGGTTGGACCCACAAATTGACATTTTGAAAGAATAATCCTGTAATCCTCCTTTGATATTTTATATTGTCAGGTAACTTGCCAACTGCCATTTGAAATCATACGCAGCTTCCATGAGTATGATTTAAGTCTCTCCAGGAATATTTCTATTTATCTTAACTACATGTTATTTATGATGGCAGATTTTGTGTGGGTGGTGGTACTCTTAGTCTTTTTATTTGATAGAATGTTGGTCAGCCTGATGAAAGTAATACCAGAATATAACTGCCCCTCTTTCAGCTTTAAATGTGCAGAGAATCAGACCAGCCTCTCTCTTCTCCAGGTCCATGACATCACAGTCTGTCCCTATTCTTGTCTGAACTCAATGTCCTCTACCTTGTTTCGGCACGGACCCAAGACCCTCCCTCCCTCCTCCCTCCCTCCCCCCCCCATCCCTCCCCATCTCTCTGGCATGATTTACTGGGGATGTATCACGGAGCCACCAATGCTCCAGTGACCAGGCAGGAGCACTGCTACAACACGTCCATAACACAGGAGCAGATGGCAGGAGGATCTTAACCCTAACCACACTTTATTTCTTCATTTCGTCTCCTTCTCCTTTGCCTGTTTCTTTCTCAATGAAAAGCTATGTATTTGCAGCCAAGCTCAGTGTCCCAATAACAGTTCTGTCAGGAGTAAAAAAATAACTGCTAAACCTCTAACGCAGGTTGCTAGTTTCCTTAAAAGATCCATGCTAAAATGTGCAAATTAATCCGAAAAAATTAAGGCTTTGTAAAATGATGACAATAAGGAACCATCTGACCAAAATATTTCAGGTAGAACCCCTTTTTAGGTCAGACAGACCTATGTAGTGTTCCAAACTTAGTACTTCCAACTGCCTCAACCTCACATAAGAAAAAGCTATTAGACAGGTGACATGCTGCAGGTGAATGCTGCTTATTCACGTGGAGTGCAAGAATAGGTTGAACGGAGTAAAGAATAGGTGGAGGAGATAGGAGTTCAGTGGCTTTCTGTGAATCCCCCTCAGGGACGGGTGCAGCCTAAAATATTCTAAAGGCGATGACACGTGGCTTTTCCATCCGCCCCGCTCTCCCATATTCATGCTCGGGGGGACATGGAGAGACGACCGGCACCTGTGTCGCTCCTCTGCAGGTGCTCTACAGGTGTCCGCACTCATGCCTACTCATCCTGCACAGAGGTTCAGAGCGCAACGTCCGCCCAGGTCGAGTTACACAGCCTTCTGTGGGGGAGAGGTCCGGGGCCTGTGTCAAGATCCTGCCGTTTTTCGGAAAGGCGGACGGATATGGGGGGTTGGGAGAGAAAGGAGGAAAGATGGAGGGAGGAGAGTGGGTGATTAAGATGTACGAAAGATTTATCCTTCCAGTAAAACTGATTGAATCGAGTTGAGAGGGGTGGGGTGGTGGGTCTGACGGAGGGTGTATGTGTGTGGAAAGGGATGGGGGGGGGGGGTCTGGGGGTGCGGGGGGGTTGGGGGGGGGAAGGGAGTGCCATTTGTAAGCACTAACAGCAGGTCATAAACTGGTAGTCGAGTGATTAACCGTACTGGCCACTAGCCACTGTTGAGTGGGAACTACTTTATCAATAATGATGACTAATAACCTTCATAAGCTTTGACCATAACCATTCTGTTATCTTTACCACACCACTTAGCTGAACCGGCACAATGGTTCCAGCCAGTGTGGGTCTGTATCGTTACATGCAAATGCTAAGCACTCCCCCCCCTCCTCCCCCCCCAGGAAGCTGAGGCTGTGTGGCCGCAGCACTTTGCTTATCTGAGAGAGAGAGTGTCTGTTCTCTCGTGAATCCATGAAGCCTAGCAGACGTCTGTTGCGCAGGGGACCTGATTGATATCCTCCACCCGGGGGGGGGGGGGGGGAGGGGAGGACTCTGTGTCACGCACAAAAGAAAACACCACATCTTTGTTGTTCAACTTTTTTTTCTTTTTTTCTTTTCTTTGACAATTGTTTTTGTTTTGTTTTTTTTCTCCTCAAGCAACAAAGGTGAAGTTGTCTACATCACAGGCTAATAGCAAATCACTGTTTTCCCATTCGGGATCATCCTTGTCACAAAGGAGAAGAAAGCTTAAGATGAAGAATGTGTCAAACAGCCTTCTTTGAAAGAAAAAAAACACATCACAAACCCACTATCAATCCAGAGGAGAACAAAAGCCTAGTTTCAGTTCTACTGAGGATAAATATCCCGTTGAGACCCCTGGTTAAAAACACTGTTCAGACTGAGTTCCCTCCTAAATAAACTTCATTCATTAGATGTCATTATCAACATCAATTTCCATAATAACACAATAACAGTTCTCTAAACAAGGTAGCTTTTTTATAACCAATGTAAAGCCCGGCTGTTGCCTCTTAATCACGTCTCTGAGACTCAGAGGGAGACTTTGCTTTGTGAGGTGCTTTCATATCATGTTGAATGTCGTTTCTGTCTATATGTATGTCTTCTTATAGCTGGCCACGTCTACAAACTTTGGTTTGTTAGTCAGACTGGTTGGTTGAAAAAATTTGACGCAAATGACCAATATAGAGCGAGCTGTGTTTCCACTACTGCACGAACCACCACGATTAAGGGTAATATGTTACGTACCAAATATCCCAAATCCACTTCTCATAATGCTGCTTTGTTTCACTCTGGTCATGTGACGCGGATGAGGAAGTGCCTGAGGCGACCCTGGAGAGCGGGCAGGCAGACAGACAGGAACATAGATAAACGCCTTAGAAATGTGGTCATACGTGATGGTTTTCAGTTCCTCCATGTGATTGTGAATCAAGATGTGACATTTTGGCAAACAGTAAAAGTGTATTTCTAAATGTGTCCCAATTGAAACAGACTACGAGGCAAGACGCGTCAATAAGAAGATGTTTCTAAGGAAATACAAGAAAATAGGTAGGGTGACAACAGCATTTAAAACCAGACATCGAAACTTTTTTTTTTGAGACACGTGTATTGTCTGAAAGAATCACAGCGTAGTTGTTGTATCATTTGTCTGGTCTTTTCTGAAGTTTTTCATGTCCTTGTGTTTTGGCACTGGTAACCCAGAGAGAGAGAGAGAGAGAGTCCTCCATTTTGGGGCAAAGCAAACAGCACCGACCCCATAAAGCCAGGACCATTGGTCAAGTCCTTTCATAAGTCATAATCATCATTAACAAACCTCAACTAAGTACCTTTACAGAGCTGTACAACCGCACAGGGGAAAAATAGACAAGCTATATTCTGCACGGACAACCCTAATAGTGCTGGGGGGTGGGGGGTGGGGGGGGGGGGAGACAGACATACAAGCTGACAGGCACTTTACTGCTTATGCATAGCAGAAGAGGATAAAACCAGAAAAAAGGAGAAGTTTAGGAGCCTTGTGTACAACATATTGCGTACGTCCTAAAAGTGCTACTGTTAAGTAACGTTAATATGGCTTTCTGTCTGTGCAGTATAGTAACGATATCCAATAGTGACCCAACACCGTTGGGATTAGCAACTCAGGACATGCAAATTATTGGAGGTTATGGAGCTAATGGTTCAGCCGCTAATTGGATTGGCTGGGAACTGCCAGGGGTCTCTGAGCAGTAGTGCAGATCATTTGCCTATACAAGCACAATGTTAATCTGAATTAGCTATTAACACTATTAACACTTCACTTCCCCCCGCCCCCCAGTAAATCTATCATAGCATACTATCATATATAGCACATGGCTAATCTGACCCTTTCTATGTTAGCAAAATGCTAATCTGACCTATTTTACATAAATGTCTGGACGTCAACATGAGAGCAAGTGGGATATCTAGAATTGATGTGGGCTGAGAACTTTATGGAAGGGGGGACAGGACAGAGGGACAGGACAGGAGGACAGGACAGGGGGACAGGACAGGGGGACAGGACAGGAGGACAGGACAGGGGGACAGGACAGGGGGACGGGGGCGGTGTGGGGGATTAATTTCTTTCATGAAAAAAAAAACAACAAACAATAACATAACATCACATTCAACTGACAAAAACAAAGCTAAATCTCGAAATCAAAGCGGCTGATAGCTAACTAACCTTATGTTCATCGCTACCACTCAACTTTCTCACCAATAATACGGTAGGCCTATGTAAGTATCACTCATTTCATTCATTTCTTTTAGATACTATCAGGTGGAACTATTTTACTTCAAAAATGCACACCAAAAACCAAAGCTTCTTCAATTTCATTAATCAATGCCAAGTTCTTTGTCAAATGGCTACAATCAAAAACATTGTGGAGGCACTTGAGCATAAATATACTTGTATATGTTTCATCATCGTTTTCTATATTTTTGTCATGAGTACATTGATTGGACAGTTGGGTAACATTTGAGAATCTAATTTGAGAGTTTGAGAAAATGTGATTGGCTCCTGGCTGGGCGTCAAATCACCGTACTCCTTTCTGATTGGTTTTCAAGTTCTCTCGTCTTTGCGGCCAAAAGTCTTTAGCGTATCCATCTCTATTGGTTGTTAGAGCCAATAAAGTGAGAGCAAAAATAAAGTCAAGTCATTTCAAAGTGCTTCTCGGGGTGTGTGTCTAATCTGCCTCCTCCCTCGATCCAACTGGCTCGACACTTAAGGATGCGGAGGAGTTCATGGGGCCCGCGATGACTCCCACCATTTCCCATGATTCCAAGGGCACAGACATCAGCATTCTGAAAAAAGGAAAAGGAAAGAGTAGAGTGGAACATTTAGTAAACAAAGAAAACAGGACATGGAGAAGGACCAAATATTATGACATTTATCAACTCACTAACACACATATCAGTACTATTGTGATGATAAAATGTCAAATATCAATGTGCGCTTATCATCCTGAGAACATTGTGACCATAAGGCAAATATACAGTGAAGCCCAACAGATAAGGGTATGGAAAACAGCTCATGAGAGAGAGAGAGATGAAGAAAGAGGGGGGGGGGGAGCTGAAATGAGGACCCCAAACACATGGGTCAATTAAAAAAGATAGGGGTGGGGAGAGGGAGGGGTGAGGAGAGGGGCGAGGAGAAGGAAGAGTGGAGAGAGGGAGAAGTGAGGAGAGAGAGGGATGAGAGAGAAGGGTGAGGAGAGAGAGGTTAAGAGATAGAAGGGTGAGGAGAGAGGGGTGAGGTGATAGAAGGGTGAGGAGAGTGAGGGGTGAGGAGATAGAAGGGTGAGGAGATAGAAGGGTGAGGAGAGTGAGGGGTGAGGAGATAGAAGGGTGAGGAGATAGAAGGGTGAGGAGATAGAAGGGTGAGGAGATAGAAGGGTGAGGAGAGAGAGGTTAAGAGATAGAAGGGTGAGGAGAGAGGGGTGAGGAGATAGAAGGGTGAGGAGAGTGAGGGGTGAGGAGATAGAAGGGTGAGGAGATAGAAGGGTGAGGAGATAGAAGGGTGAGGAGATAGAAGGGTGAGGAGATAGAAGGGTGAGGAGAGTGAGGGGTGAGGAGATAGAAGGGTGAGGAGAGTGAGGGGTGAGGAGATAGAAGGGTGAGGAGATAGAAGGGTGAGGAGATAGAAGGGTGAGGAGATAGAAGGGTGAGGAGAGAGAGGTTAAGAGATAGAAGGGTGAGGAGAGAGGGGTGAGGAGATAGAAGGGTGAGGAGAGTGAGGGGTGAGGAGAGTGAGGGGTGAGGAGATAGAAGGGTGAGGAGAGTGAGGGGTGAGGAGATAGAAGGGTGAGGAGATAGAAGGGTGAGGAGATAGAAGGGTGAGGAGATAGAAGGGTGAGGAGATAGAAGGGTGAGGAGATAGAAGGGTGAGGAGATAGAAGGGTGAGGAGAGAGAGGAGTGAGGATAGAGGGGTGAGAATAAAGAGGGGTCTGAACATGTCACAAAACATGTCAATGTTTTGGAACCAACTGTACACTTGATAACACGAAAGGGTCGCCATGACAGACCTGGATATTTAGGCTACGGGGAAGCAGGGTGGTGGGTGGGGTGGGGAGGGGAGGGGGTAACAAAACTGCAGTACAGTTCCATCTCTCCACCCCCAACCCACCTTGCCTTAAGGACAACCTGTCAGCAGTAGATTAAAAGCTCCATCTAAAAGGAGAAAGCCTTGTACAGTAAGGTGTGGGCAGTTTGTAGACTTGCCCTGCAGGTCTAGTAACACCTGGTTCCCACGCACAAAGTTGAGGGTGCTCTTTCAAAATGGCCACTGGCGGATTTTACAGTGCCAGAATAGGGACGTAAATAAAGTATAGAATACCTCAGAAATGTTTTGGCTTAGGAATTCTTAGGCATGTCTTAGCCTAATGGCATCCCGACAAATCTTTCCACCCTTTTCATTATGATTCCATTCACGAGTGCTTAGCAAAAACCATCTTACTAGAAATAAATATATATATATATTTTTAAGAAACGTACAGTTCTCCAACATTTTAATAAAAGAACTGGGTTTTAGATCAAAACTACCACAACGTGATGCCAAATGAAAGTGCTCTCAATGTTCCCAATCCTTCCCTTCATATTCACCACACACATACTTTCCTTGGCCTTGCTCTCTAATCGTCTCCAAAGGAAAACCTCTCCTCTATATTTACTGCCACCCCCCCCCCTCTTCCTGGTGCAGTGCTATATTTAGCACCCCCCTAAACCCCCTGCACCCCACCTCACCCAAAAAGCAGACGCTTCCCTGCCAAGCAGGCGCAGCGAGTCCAAAACAGCCCGAACAATTAGGCAAACGGACAAAAGCAGACCAGAGGAGACAGTTGGGACGTGCACACACACACACACGCACACAACCAGGATCACCGACGCACACACACGGAAAACAGTAACCACACACATCTGAGGACACACACACACACACACACGTGTTTGGGATGTTCTGATGCACATGCTTGACATCCTTGATCCAGCCACAGATCAGGACGATCCCAGTGGTCCCATGGTCAGCCTGAAGCTGGTGGCCGCTGGATTACCCGTCCTGTCCTACGCACACGGTCCCAGTGGCAGGCATGAACGCACAGCGGAGCGGTCGCACACTCGACCAGACAGGAAGCGCTTCCTATGCTAACGACCGTAATCAGATATCCGTCTCTTTCTCCCTGCGGCCACTCGTCTATTGATCTCATTCATTTCCTTGCTTCTTCCCTCCAGACGCGGGCTAATCGATGTCATAATGGCTGTGGGAATCAGGGTGTGTGTGTGTGTCTTGTTTCGCTCCTCCAGGCCAAGTCATAGGGCATGCTGGGATATCTGCCCTGGTCCAGCAAATAAAGCGCTGTCTCCTGTTAGCGCCCTGCGCTCGCCTGCTCTCTGAGGTCTCACTGGAGGACTTGGTTAAGGTGAAAGCTGCTGTTCTCACCTTCAGCCACGGCTCAGGTTCACTAGGACAGTCTGACATGCTTGTTGTTCTTCTCACTTTCTGTCTGCACATGTTGGCTAAGACTTACAGCAGATCTGTGTGTGTGTGTGTGTGTGTGAGAAAGAGACACACAAAGAGAGAGAGACAGAGAGAGACAGAGACAGAGAGAGAGACAGAGGGACAGAGAGAGACAGAGAGAGACAGAGAGACAGAGAAAGAGAGAGACAGAGAGATATAGAGAGACATAGGGAAATAGAGAGGGACAGAGACAGAGAGAGCGAGAGACAGAGGGAGATAGAGAGGGACGGAGACAGAGAAAGAGACAGAGAGCAAGAGAGAGAGAGAGAGAGAAAGGTTTTTGTGTGCACGCTGTAACACACCCCTTCTCCCCTTTGACATCTTGCAC
>CM059341.1:6207891-6240391 GCA_030340685.1 Protosalanx chinensis | reverse complement strand
ACGCAAACAGCCTCATGCATATTAATGCATCACGTGTGTGCCTAGGTGTGCGCACACACACACACACGTTGCTGATAAACAGGAGCATGAAACAACTAATGGCCTGAGATGGAAAATAAAGAGGAGAGAAGCTAGCGGAGAGTCGGCCACCTGCCCTCTGTCCCCCCCTCGCTCAGTCCCCCCCTCGCTCCGTCCTCACCTCACTCCAGCCTGGACACCAGCGCCTCCGTCCCCCCCTCGCTTCGTCCCCCCTCCGCTTCGTCCCCTCCCTCGCTCCAGCCTGGACACCAGCGCCTCCGTCCTCCCCTCGCTCCAGCCTGGACACCAGCGCCTCCATCCCCCCTCGCTCCGTCCCCCCCCGCTCCGTCCCCCCCCTCGCTCCAGCCTGGACACCAGCTCCTCCGTCCCCTCAGACGTGGGGAGCGGTAATGAGTATGACACTTTCATATCCTTTGCCATCAGGGACCCAGGGCTTTTTATAAAACACTAATGCACTGGAGATTAGGTCCTGGATGTGTGTCTGTGTGTGTACACAACTGTTTATGTGTTCAGTCCCCGCTCTCCTACAGCAGGGTTAGAACATTGTGTGTAATGATGGTGATTACCAGCAGGCAGTACATGGTGCTAGGACACCTGAGGGGAGGACATCAGCTTCTCAGCCAGGACTGGACTGGTTATGCCTGGACATTAAAGGCTTGGCTGCAGGTAAAGTAGCTGTGCACTGGATCGGGTTAGATGAGCTTTTTTATTTTATTTTTATTTTGTTTTAAATGCTCATTGGGACAGACGCATATATAATCAAACAGCACCTGTTTCCTCGTCTACCGTGGCACTTTTCTGCTGTGTGAAAATGCGACGCAAAACACTGTTAGCTGCATCCACACACACAACCACACAACCGCACGACCACTCCACAAACACACAACCGCACACACACAACTACAACCTCACACACACACACACACACACACACAACCACACAGGCACAACCACACATGCACACGCTTGCTCGCTCAAGCCCTTTGCGGCTGCGGAAGGCCGTAACGTGACGTCGCAGCGAGAGGGAAGATAAAGGTTAATGACCATTTGGAACACAATGATGGCTCGGAGAGTAAACACAGCTCTTCGTTTGCAACATCTACTGTGACACGTTACATAAGTCTGTCCACATCACACAGTGTTCTCTTTCCCTGTACAAGATTTAACCAGCCCTGCCTCAGGGAGAACCACTGTGTGTGTGTGTGTGAGCAGGAGAGAGTAAGAGTGTGTTTAGCGTGGGTGAGAGGGAGTACAGCACGTGGTGGACTGAGCTAGCATGAGCACACGCACGCGCAGACACCATCCATCTCTGTATGTCTTTATTTTAAATGTATTATGTTACTGGGCATGTTGTATTGTGCAGTGGTATTCTGAGCATCCTTTATGCACAGACCTCGAGGATAGTCTGGACTGGCTCTGATTGGGACTGTCTAGGGATCCCCCTGCAAACTTCTATCCGGCTAGCCCCCCCCCCGGACCCCCCCCCACGATTGCGCACCCCTTGTCCCCCCCCAAATCTGCCTGGGCACCCACCCCAACTTAACTCATCTACACACGCCTGTGCATACATGCATACACACACACACACACACACACTATTGACCCCCCGGCCCCTTCTCCCTCCCCTGCCCCCCATGTGAGAACCAGCTCATTAGCAGACGCTAATCAGCTTAGCGGTCTCGAACGCCCCAACAGCGCTAAGCTCTTTACGAGCAAACCCTGTTTGAGCAGCTAAGAGCGCGGTGTCCTGTGTCCACATGGATGACACAGGGACATGGATGGGGCCGGGGGGGGGGGGGGGGGGGGGGGGGGGGCTGGTGAAGGTTACTTAACGCTGGAGATACTGACTGACCAAACAGGAGCGGGAGCACAAGGCAAGGAGAGAGGAAGAGAGACGGAGAAAAAACTGAGATAATGGGGAGAGAAGGAAGCAGACAGACAAACGAATTAAGACAGGGAGGCTGGAGAGCATGGCAGATGGAGAAAGAAAAAGAGAGGGAGGGAGGAGGCAGGAGAGACAAAGAAAGAGAGAGGGAGAGGAGAGAGAGGGAGGGAGAGAGACAAAGAGAGAGACAACTGCAGATGGCAGTGCCAGGAGGGAAAAAAGGTGATAAGGAATGCTAGATAGAGTAAGAGAGCCCCTGAGAAAAGGACAAAAAGAGAGAGGGGGGGGGGGGGGAGGCCCGAGTGATCCCAGGGGTGGGAGGGTGTTGGGGAATCCTCAGTCACCTCGCTGGCGTTTGGCCGCGTCCTCCCCCCTGCACTTGGTGACCTGGGTGTGAGGGAGAGCGACCGAGCAGCCCTGGAGACCGCATGCATACCATACCTCCGCACAATCACTGCTCTGTACCACTGTAACACTGATCACAAGCCTCTGGCACGCTGCACCGCCTGCAGGGCGCACACACACACACACACACAGACGTTCAGGCGCTATTCCACAACAAACACGCAGTGCTTCTGCTCACCCCGTACACACAGATACCGCAAAGACACACACACACACACAACAGTAGTAGTCGCCGCACACATTGAAAGCAAACTTGCAGCGGAAGTTAAAAGCTCTTTAATCCGTGAAACATGATGAGGGAGGAGAGAGGAGGGAGAGGGAGAACGTGAAGGAGAGGAGGAAGGAGACAGATGTAGGAAGAGACAGAGGAATAGGAGGAAGGGAGAGAAAGAGGGGGAAGAGAGAGCGAGAAAGAGGGGGAGAGAGAGAAGGGGAAGGGAGAGAAAGAGGGGGGAGAGAGAGAGAAAGAGAGAGAGAGAGAAAGAGAGAGAGAAAGAGAGAGAGAGAAAGAGAGAAAGAGAGAGAAAGAGAGAAAGAGAGAGAAAGAGAGAAAGAGAGAGAAAGAGAGAGAAAGAGAGAGAAAGAGAGAAAGAGAGAGAGAGAGAGAGAAAGAGAGAGAAAGAGAGAGAGAGAAAGAGAGAGAGAGAAAGAGAAGGCTAATCTGAGCCAAGAAAGCACTCGGGCCCCGCGGCTGTCTGAGGGCTTGACGAGAGGCTTTTTGCCCGATCCCTTCTTCCGGCGATCTGATTGGTTTAGAGACCAGTCTGATCCTCTCCAAATGAGGTGGCAGTATTCCTGACGTGTGTGTGTGTGTGTGTTACTAAGTGTGTGTATAATAAACAAGTTGTATAAAAGCAATCCAATAATACTAATACAAAGCTTGGATTTTAACTGAAAACAAATACACACATCCTAAGACATACATACCACACACACACACACACACAGAGATCCAAAAAACTGAAATAAAGACATTGATACAAAAGCACAGACCACAATCAAGGGGATAAGAGGCTGTTTAAATGCCTGGCAGACACACTAGCACTATCCACATGCAAAAAAACGCAGTCCAGCGCCTCATTGACGGGTCTGGTTGCCAAGCGTACCCTTTCTCTTTGTGTTGTGTGTGTGTGTGTGTGTGTGCGCGCGCCAGTGCATTTGAATAAGACAGTGGGCAGTCAAATCATGACTTGCCTACAGAGTCATCGGTTAGGGCTGGTGCTACAAGCTCATTAGGATTCTCGGAGCTACAGGCGGACAAACCACATCGTCCATGAACACCGGGGACAGTCAGCTTCCTGTTCAATAGAGGGGGAACCTGATAGTGGAGAGGGTGAGGGGTGAGGGGTGTACAGGCCATGTGCCTGCAGACTCTGAAACCAGACCCACATGGAAGACTTACTTGAATTACCACACAATTACTTACTGAAGCGTGAAGAGCCACTGGACAGACACATGTAAACTGAGCTCACGCTTGCGTTATCGTGGGGGGGTTTTGGTCGACATATTTGAACAAATGCACAACATGCTAACGCAAGCACAGTTTGGTGACCCCCCCCCCCCCCCCCCAAAAAAAAAAAACATCACTCGATGTGCCGGATCCCACGAGTTTTAGAGGAATGAGGCTCGTCAAGTACTGGCAACGTTGACTTACGTTCAACCCCTATCTCACACAGTAGTGTGTGTGTGTGAGTGAAGAAGTAAGATAGAGAGAGAGAGAGACAGAGATAAGTAAGGGAGGGTGTTAGCTCGGGGGGTGATCGTAGAAGAAAAGAGCAAGATGCATTGGAGGGCGTGAAGGACAGCAGGAAAGGGGGGGGGGAAGGGAACACCAACGGAACGTTCCGGCAGTTCACATGATGACAACACGAAAAACAAAAGCCGCCAGCTGACAGAGAAGATGGAAGAGATTACAGGACTTAAAGAGGGGATGTAGAACGAGAGAGCGAAAGAGAAGAAAATGAGCGTCAGAGGCAACGGAGTGGAAGACGGAGGCGAGAGTCTTTCATTAGCTCCTGCTAATCTGCAAGGACAATTGAGGGAAAATGGAAAATTGACCTGCCTGCTTTTCTAAAAGGTTCAATTAAAGTAAACAAACAGAAACTAATTTCCTCCCTCTGGCAAAATTTCAGTCAAACACCCTCCTCCCCACCGCCTTCCCCACCGCCGCCCCACCCTACATGAGTCTCTCCATGCAGTGAACCCCGCTGCCTTTCTCAGTTCCAAGAGGTGTGTGTTCACTGTAACCATGTTTGACTGTCAACAAGAGACAAGGAAAAGGCTTCTGAAGTGGATCGAAGCAGGGGTGGTGCTCTGCGGTCGATAATACTGTCAACCAGCCAGCGAGGGCGGCGATCTGAACGGGTTTCCACAACCAGACTGGTAAGGAGCAGCGAAGTGGGACGCTGAACGAAGAGAGTTGGAGGAAGGGTTAGCGACCCGCTGAGACAATTATTTCACTATTTCTCTCCCCTTCTCTCTCCCTACCTCCCTCTCTCTCCCTACCTCCCTCTCCCTCCCTCCCTCTCTCAGGATTAGGCCTCCATTCATCCTGGACAGTACCAAATCCTCCCCTTTCCTCTCCTCCCTCACTGTAGTCAATGGGAGATTAGGTGATGCGAGAGCCGAATGCGTGCACTGCCTGACGTAATCTGAACATACGAGTACGCACAAACAGCTGAGCAGGTTGATTTAAAATAACCTCCTTAGCGCTCTACACACCTGCGCACTTTCAGTTTCATGTTGTTCCAATGTACACAGGTACGTTGGAATGTTCCGGTCCGGAACCTTCTCATCGGTGACCTTCTTCGTCGACATGTCAAATGATATAAACCAGTCGTAAAAATTCCTAACCTTTATGAGCTGCAATACTTTTCGATTAATAATATAACAGATGACACACAAACACACGACAAATGCACGTGCACACCAAGTAGAATCTCCCTCAGGTGACTTTCAGATGACCTTAAGATGACCTTTTCCCCCTGGGTACTGATACACAACAAACACTCACACGTCCCCAACAGGCTTTACACACACACACACACACAAACCTCTGCCCCCTTCATGGCAAACTAAGCATGACTCGGCCCAGCCCAGTCAGCAGAACTTGATGTAGAACTGGAGCTTCCATCATCCGGGTGACAATACGTGCCAGTCTGGTCTGGAACATAGGGGGACATTAGCAAGCACTAGGCACACACAGATGCTTACTCCACTAAACAGTATAGAGAGAGACTGCTAGAGGTATCCCTCTGTGTGTGCGTGTGTGTTTGTGTGTGTGTTGTGTCCGTCAGTTGAGCTTTCTGGCCCAGGGAACAAGCTGGTGTTGATGCGATGTGATCAGGAAGAAAAAAACAAATACCAACGCAAGCAGAGAGATGTTCCACGTGAGGTTAGCAGGTGTTCTGTGTCATCCATATGTCATCTGCTGCTATCTAGGATCCAGCATTACCAATCTGTGTGTGTGTGAACGCTGCATCAAAGCCCCCCTCAGGGCGGAGAGGATGTCGTTACATGAACTGGAATGTGTTCAAAGTCAGTGTGAGAGAGAGAGAGACACACACACACACACACACACACTAACACACTCCTTTTGCCTTCAACGCCCCCCCCAAAAAAAACTTTGCTGGTTACCGGGGGTGACCACACAAAATATGGTGTTCTTGTTCCCCAGATGCCACACCCTTGGCTGGAACAAGACTATCCTTGAGGTCTATTTGTCTGGTACACAGATGCAGCTACTTCCTGAAGTCAAATGGCAAACAAAACTATAAAACAACACAAACATTCTTCGAACACGATAAAACGATCTAGATTTAGAGGCTGTAACGCGTGGTGCCAAAATATATTTACTGGCCGATAGCAGGGGCTGCGTTCCACCAAATGAAGTAGTATACTGACAAATGGAAATAAGCTTATCTGTCTGGCCAATGTTTATGTATTCTCGTTTCATTATCTCCTCCGCCAACATGAGCCACAACGTTTCTCTGAACGCTAACTGGATACCAGGAACCATTGATTACAACCTACTCAGCGTCACATTTAAGATCTTGGCCATGTCCTTGATGGGGAGATTAGAAATGACCTCACAACAGGTCTGCCAGCATAGTGTCTGTGGACATGTTGTGTTGATGTTGACTGTGGGGATTAGAAATCGCTGCCCTAGTCTGGTTTCCTCTGCGGACTTGCTGGTGTAATCCAACAGACTAAAGCAGGTCACAGTCAGGTTACGTAAAAATACACTCACCGAACGGAAGTACACCAGAAATTATACCGGGGCTTGAAAACTTTGTGCGTGTGGTAGTACGTGTGTGTGTGTGCGTGTGACAGAGAGAGAGAGAGAGAGAAAGAAAGAGAGAGTGAGACAGAGAAAGAGAGACAGAGAAAGAAAGAGAGACAGAGAGAGAAAGAGAAAGAGAGACAGAGAGAAAGAGAAAGAGAGACAGAGAGAGAAAGAGAAAGAGAGACAGAGAGAAAGAGAAAGAAAGAGAGACAGAGAGAGAAAGATAGTGAGAGAGAGAGAGAGAGAGAGAGAGAGAGAGAGAGAGAGAGAGAAAGAGAAATAAAGAGAGACAGAGAGCATTGCAGCAACATCAAATGATTAAAAAGCCTTACATGTTGATAACTTCCAACAACAGAGAGTCCCATTCTTTTAGGTGAAAAGAGCGAGAGAGAGAGAGAGAGAGAGAGCGAGGGATTGAGCCATCTAGAACTGCCGCAGTTTACATCATCACTTAACACGGTGAATGGCCTCACCAGGGGACCAAGTGAAAGAGGTGAGTGTGCGTCTCCACCAGTTGGACGACTGCTCCTTTTGTTTCTCTGCCTGACTCCCTACTGTACCGTGTGTGTGTGCCCCTGAGCAGTGCCTGTGACTACTTAAGTACCTCTCCAGGAGCTCAACACGTGGCGTGGGGCTTTAAGGAGGTGAGATTGTGCCAATTGCATCCAGAGAGACCCGGGAGCAAGCTAGTGTTACAGGCTAAAAAGGCTAGCCTTGACGGTAGGGTTAGAGCAGGGGTCTCCAATCCTGGTCCTGGAGGGCCGCTGTCCTGAAGGTTTTAGATGTTTCCGTCAGGACGGCGGCCTTCGAGGACCAGGATTGGAGACCCCTGGGTTAGAGTATACAGCGACCCATACACATGTTCGCATTGGTTGGATTTGGTCAATCGCGCCGTGCGTCTGCGAATGGTTTTTATGTCAATCACAGCTCCATGCAAGGTGAAGTCACTCAGGCCAAAACACTGGAACTGGCAGGTCAAGGGGACAGCTGGGAAAATAAGTTACAGGACCTCACATGCTTTTCCTGGAACATCTTGGGCGGGGGGGGGGGGGGGGGGGTAATTAGATTGAATTTCTTTGCATTCAAGAAAGGCACACAAAAGTGGTAAACAAATGTTGCACCCTGAGCTGTTTGATTTGAACGGAAAAGCACTTTCTGAGAAAAGTACAACAGGCGCATGCTAAGTGTCGGGGTGATATTACAGTCATCGCTCACTATACACACCTTCCCATAAAATAAAAAAACCACACACGTGTTCATGCTTACATGCAGTGTGCGCACACGCTAGGCTGTATAGGTGTGTATATATAACACACAAGGTAAATGGAGGTGAAAAGACACAACCTTACTGCCAGCTCCTGTGACTCACTGTAGACGTGGTTCACCACAAACTTGGGTGTTCTCACACACACACACACACACACACACGGTGAGTCCATGCCAACGGAAAATCCCTTCAATCACCGAGGATCAAAGTTGTTAACCAATAAAGTATGACTAAATATGAGCACAGACCAGACCATTAATAACTTCCCAACATCACTGTCATTTAAAGATCAATCTGTGTGTGTGGGCCAACAGACACCTCCATTCCTCAGTCTTTCTTATCGTCTCTCTCTCTCTCTCTTTCCCTCCCTCCTTCTTCCATTCCCTCTCTCACTCTCATCTCAAAGCTGCTTTCGACTGCACAGAAAAAGTGGGATTTCCCCAACTCTCCCAAAAAATCTATTTATAACTGCCTTCTCTCATCGTTCTGGGGCGAACAAGACACAATGGCAACCCCCAAAAAAAGGGAGATTTGGAAGAGGGAGAGGAAACGTGAGCGTGACCAGACGGCGGGTGAGAGGTGAGACGAGCAAGGGATCTGAAAACGGAGAGGAAGACAGAGAGGGGGGGGGAGGGCAGGGGGAGGATCGAGTGAGATAGATGAAGTGATTGTGTTGTTGAGCCCATGCAGGCCAGGCAAGGCCCCCGCCAAGGCTGGCAGCTCAACACAGCAGAAACACCCAAACAAAAGAATCATTTATTGGAGGAGAGCGGGGGGGAAAGGGGGGGGGAAGTGGAATGGAGGGGTGACAGGAGGAGGGAACGCTGTACAGAGGCATTTGGGATCCCTGTGAGTGAAGCGTTGGCCCCATCTCAACATTCACAGCCAACGTGCAACATTCTCCCCCCACACTGCCTCTCAGAGGTGCAGGGCCGGAGCGCGATGGACGCTGGCTAACGCTACATTCGCCCGTGAAAAAAACGCTTGAAACGACTATGTTCGTCATTTAAATGAAAAGTTCACCGGGGAGGGAGACTAGCTAGGGCTGCGTTCTCCATTGGGGGCTGTATCTTCTGGAGAAACCGTATTAGCTAATGCTAAGGCTACGACGACTCAGCACTTACCTACCTCCATATAAATCTTGCCTAGCTGTTAAATGGTGGTCTTTATTCGCTAAAGCGGCAGGCGGGCCGTTCTAATGAGCTGATTTAAGACAGACAGGAAACGCTTGTCTTCTTCGACAAAACGTTGGCCAGAATGTAGGACTCTGGCCAAGACAATAAGCTATTGTGAGCCATTGAATCATTTCCTACTTACTCTAATCATTCATATAAATTTCAGCTCAAACAGATCTACAGAAGTCACGGTATGATCATATTACTTTGTGAGTCCACTGAAAATGCCACAATAGAATCTCTTGGCATTTCCTTTTTAATGATCCATGACAAAATAACTATCCATATTCCAATAGGTTGTCTCTTCCACACAGCCATACAAATCACGGCTTGATTAATTCCAAAAGGTTGTCCAGTCGCCCCTGCCTTCAACTTCAACTTGGCTAATAGAGAAGCGTTGAGCGTCTCCATGTCTCAGATTGAGGATTACACGAAACGGTAATCAAAATCCGATTGGCGGTGGCGGCTAGATCATCTGGCGCCAGGAGAAACTGAATATAGACCCGACGGATGGATGGACTGAGGGGGTCGGGGGAGAGGAAGCTCACTGGTGTACTGGGAAAGACACTCTACTTCATGTGTAAAACGCAGCGTTAGCCAAGAGGGGGACAGGTGGACGAGTGGAAAAGTAAGCGAGAAAGAAAGAGTGAGACTGACAGAGAAAGAATGAAGAGAATGAAAGAGAGTGACAGATAGAGAGTAAGCGAGAGAGAGTGACAGATAGAGAATAAGCGAGAGAGAGCGACAGAAAGGCAGTGCCAGAAAGAGAGAGTGCCAGATGCTCACCTGTACCATCTTTGTTTCCATTCTGGTGCGTGCGCAGCTCCTCTGACTTGTAGAAGTCGATGCTGGCGTAGGTGTTGAGGCTGGAGCCACCGCTGCCTCCCACCGCTGCCCCAACGACCGCAGCCAGCGGCCCACTGCTCAGCACGGACGAGTAGAGCCGGGGGGGCATGGCCAGGCTGCTGGATGAGCCGTCCAGACCTGAATGAGGGCTCTCTTTGTTGGCCAAGTCCAAGTCTATGTAATTGAGGCCTTGCTCTGTGGACGAAGCCTGGGCAGCGGTTTGGGAGGACGGTGAGGGATGCAGAAATGGCGTAGGTGGGTCTCCCACAGGCCCCCAGAGCATGCTATCGAAGCCCAGTCTGCGAGCCACGGCCTGGGCTTGCTCAGGGAACAGGGAGGCGGTGGAGGTGGAGGAAGAGGCAGAGGTGGTGGGGAGAGAGGGCGAGGCCAGAAAGGTTTCGGAGCAGTGTCGCCTGCGGCCCTGGGGATCGGCCCGGATCACTTTGGCGCCGTGGTCTGGGTTGGGGCCAGGTTTGGCCAGAGGGAAGTCCAGCCCCAGGGTCAGCACGGAGCTGTCGGGTCTGGAGGGGGAGGAGGCTTTGGGAGAGACATTGGACATGGAGGTGGGGACTGTGTTGTTGTTCAAGCTGAACACCATCTCAGTGTAGTCCCCACAGGACAGCGGCGACTCGAAATCTGTCACGGATTGGACGGTTTGCCTTGCCCTCCTCGGCCCTGCCTCCGCCCCGACTGATGCGTCTTCCTGGGGGGTAGAGCTGCGCTGGTCGCAGGCCTTGGGCACCGTGGCCAGGGCCGGGGGCGTGAGAGGTGTGGGGAACGGAGGAAAACCCAGGGGGGTCAGAGAGAGGGGCGAGGGGGACGGAGAGGGGCCCAGGTCCATGTTGACGTACTCGGAGCCAGAAGGAGGTGTGACGGGGGTGGAGGGGCTGTGGGAGACAGGGAGGAACCCTCCCAGGCAGGAGGCGGGACGGTGAAGGGGCCACTGGTGGGTGGAGCCATGGGGCAAGGACATGCCGTGGCGTAACCCCCTCCCTCGCCCACCACCCCCGCTAACCCCACCACGGGGGCTCTTCTCCCCCTTGAACTCGATGCTGACGTATTCGCCGGGGCTCTTGGGCTCCGGAGGAAGGGGGTTCTCCCGAACCCTGGGCAGGGTGTTGGCTTTGGACACGTCCACAAATAGGCTCACAGGCCTGGTCCGGCTCGGCCCTTGCTGACCCTGCTTGGGTCCTCCAGGTCCCCTTCGCTGCTGGAGGTTCCCTGCATTTTTGGAGGGGGCTTCCCCAGCGGAGGGGCCTGCCCCCTGGGCCACTCGCTCATCACTCTCCCCCAAGCTCTCGCTGCTGGCTGAGCTGGACGAGTAGGAGGACGAGGAAAGGGAGAAATTGCGGCCAACCGCTGCCCCTCCCCCTAACGTTGGTTCTTTGTGAGCCCCCGCTGCCCTGCCTCCCCCCATTCCCCTGCTTCCGTTCCCGTTGGGCCTTCTGCCTCGCCCCGGCCCCTCCTCAAAGTGTCCGCTAGAGGGCATGTGTTTGTAGGAGCGGGGCAGGGAATAGAAAGAGTAGACCATCTTGGGCGCCGGCTGTGGGGGCTGAGGGTCCATCTGGGAAGGGTGCTCGGGTGGCGGAGGACTACTATTGGCTGAGCGGGCACTGATGGGCGACATGTTCATGTAGTCGCTGCCTGCCCGGCTGTCGGCGCTGCTGCTGCCCATCCAGGCCCCGCCCCCGAGCCCGCCTCGCTGGTCAGGGGAGCAGCTGCTATTGGGCGACATCATCATGTATCCGTCTGAGCCAGGCGGGGGGCGGATCTGCTGCGGAGGCGACACGCTGTTGTTGGGGGTCATGGCCATGTAGTCGTCTGCTGGCTTGGACTCCGAGTCCGACACGGATACAGACAGAGAATGGGACAGTGAGACAGGGGGAGCGGTAACCCCTGGCAACATGGACATGTAGCCGTTATCCACCCCGATGATCTTTCCGCCACCACTTCCTTCGGGTTTGATCTCCCCTGCGACATCAAGGTAACCTGCGCCTCCTCCGGCACCCATCCCCGACTCCTTCCTGGCGGAGGAGGAGGTGGAGGTGGTGGTGGTGAAGGACTCTCGGCTGGTGCTCCGAGACATGATGGCGTAGTCGGCGGCGTCCTCGTCGGGCTCCTCCTCCCCCCTTCGAGGCCGCGGGGCCAGCCTCTCCAGGGCCATGGGCGGCAGGGAGGCCCGCTTGCTCAGCAGCCTGCGCTCGGCCTCGCATTCCCGACTAGAGGACCGGCGGAGCACCCTTCTGGTCTGGGGCTGGGAGCTGGAGGTTGGAGCTGAAGCCACAGGTAAGGAGCTGGAGGTAGAGCCTCCGGCATTCCCATTCCCAGCACCACCTCCACGCTGACTCATCAGGATGTAGTTCGTCTCCTCCCCCAGAGACGGGCCGCCCATGCTGCCCACCGACCCTCCAGGCAGGCTGGGAGAGGGGGCCAGGAGGGAGTGCTCGCCCGGGCTGGAGCCGTACTCATCTGAGGAGCCGTAGTCGCTGGGGGAGCCCGATACCGAGGTGCTTTGCGAGATAATGCGGGTGTAGGCACCAGCTCCCCCTTGTCCTCCACCTGTGGCTCCCCCCACCCCCCCAAACTCTGACCCGTGGCCTGAGCTGGAGGAGAGGCTGGGCGCCGGCGAGGGGGTGGGAGTGGAGATGGAACGCATCAGGCCCAGAGAGTTCTTGGCTGGCGTCGAGGCGGAGCGCGCTGACTTGGACCTGAGAATGGGCGTGTTGGAACACGACCCGTTTGTCGTCGGACTTCCGGTCCCCGGTGGTGCGGTGGCCCTGCCTGGCCCTTCCTCCCCTTTGCTATCACTGGTGGAGTGAGACCTGGAGAAGCTGTGTCGGGGCGTGGGGGAAGCGCTGGCGCTATTCCCCCCTCCACTCGTCCCGTTCGCCCCGACGGGGGGTTCAGTTCTGGGCCGGCGAGTGAAGCCCACCTGGCTTGGTGGGGGGTTCGGGTGGTGCCGGCGAGACGGGACGCTGATGGGGTTGGAGGCTGTGGCGCCTCCTCCGGGGCCGGAGTTGGACTGGGACTTGCTGCGTTGGCGGAACTCCTCACTCAGAGCTTTCATGGCTTCTAGAAGAGTCTCGTGCATGTTCTGAGCCACCACAGAGTCATCAACCTGCGGGAAGACATGATCCACAGTCTCGGTCACTGAAGTACTAATCACATGTAACAGGAGACTAGCGGAACAAGTCTTACGATCGCAGAGTTAAGTACACCGATGGGAGAATGGGCGTATGCATTATGCACGCTTGGAAGATGATGAGGGGATGGGATTGCTTTCAGTCAAGGGCACGTGGTTTAAAAAAAAAGAAAGAAAAGGAAACATGAGCTGTAAATCCGCAAAGCGTTCGAATCTCACCTGCATCCAGAACTCGCCGGGTCCCGTGACCGCCGAGCGGCCCACTTCCACGAAGAAGAAGTTCTCGGAATGTCCGCAGCGCCGGACGTTCATCAGCTGCAGCACCACGGCCGCCGCGTCCGAGTTCAGCTTCACAAAGTTCACCGTCTTTTCCGTCAGGCACAGCCGGTAGATGCCCACCAGATTCTTGGCCTGGCCCAGGCCTTTAGGCCACACCTTCACCTGCCACACCTCCTTGAAAGCGGGGCCAGGGTTGGGTACCCCATAGTCCCCCGCACCGCTACTGTCAGTTGGCGTCTTACCTAGATAAGGAGGGGAGGGGAAAGAGAAGGTGAAGGAATTTAGATGGAGAAATAAGAAATTACTTCATTTACACTTAATAAATCATACTTAGTTTGCTGGCAAATTAAACACCTCTAATAGAATAATAAATATGCCCAAACGTACATCCATTTGTAAAACGAGGGTCCTACTGACAAGCTAGCCTTCCCTGTGAAGGAGGGAGATGACCGTCAGGCATCAGTGACGAGGGGGAATGTGAAGTTAAAGCGCCACTATTTACCTTTGGGACTACAAAGCACCAGTATTGTGTCTATGCTGTGCTTTTTGCTAACCCGGTACCACTTATTTCTTCATCCGACCATGCAGCTGCTTGTGTCTCACGCTAACCCTTACACCTGCTTGTCCCAATTCAAGGTGACACACACACACCTCTATGGAAAAACATCAAGAGAGGTATACACGGTAGACTTCAGAAGGGCAATGACCAAATCCAGGGGTGTCAAACTCGTGCCTTCGAGGGCCAAGAGGGTGCAGGTTTTCACTTCAATCAAGCACTACTTCAGCTGATTAAAGTAGAGAAACTTGTTAGTGAAATCAGCTGGTGTAGTTGCTTGGTTGACACGAAAACCTGCACCTTCTTGGCCCTCGATGGCATTGGTTTTGACACCACTGACCTAATCAAAACCTTGGTGGAAGGAAAAAAAATGAAAATAAAAAACACTCAAGCAACCAACTGTAGTCTCCTCATCTTATAGACTCCATTCATAGGTTGTAAGTAACTGCAAGACAATTGCATCCAGTGTCTGCCTGCCCTCACCTGCTCTCACCAGAAACAAGGACTTCCAGTCATGGTAAAGACATTCAGAATACCTATGGTTCGAGCACCTGCTTAGGTAAGTGTAGGAATAAGTTCCCTGATCATTTTGCTCAAGGAATTGAGTGGGAATCTAGATCTTGGCTAAGTTGTATCATCGTGTTGCTGACTGAAAAGTGTGGTCTTGCAGCCAAAACAATGCACAAATAATGTCCTGTTCTCATTATTACCTACTTAAAAAGGTCACTCAAGTGCTGGGAACACTGCCTTCCATGAGCCTGTATACGAGAGTGTGTGTGTGTTCCTTTTCCATGCCTTTGCAATCACAACCATATGGTGCCGGGAATCTTTTTTTTTTGTTGAAGAAAAACCTCGGCATACGCTAAACGCAACACGCACACTTAATGACTAACTTTTCCCTGTATCCTCATCCATAACATTTAGCTGTAGTCACAGACTGGGGAGCCTGAATGTGTGTGTTCCCTCTGTTTATTCCTCCTCTGCTGCATGATGGAACTGCTACTTCAAGGGACGACCATAATAGCAGGGGCCTGTTCTGTTAGCATGACGAGCCTTCGGCTCGGAGAGAGAATACTGTTTAGTGGCTGAGTACAAGGCACGTCCCTCACGTCAGATGACTCACTCTAGGCCTTGCATTACTATTTCATGTACCGCTGTGTGGGTTTTCTTAAGGGGGGGGGATTTTTTTTTTTGCGTGTATGCATCTGGTGTTTTGCCATACCAGCTGGGTTTAGATTTACCACAGGAAAGAGATGGTTAGGACATTTCAGGGGAACAGAGGGAAGATGAAAAAGAAACCAGGATGAAAAACATCCCTGAGAAGTTGGGGTTAAAAGGGTTTAAAAGGAGGGAGAGAGAGAGAGAGATCATGGCGGAAATAGGAACATCACGAACGTTACGAGATGTAACGTCTAGCAATGAAAAACTCCACTCGGATGGAACAGGAATACTTCTGTCGCGGAAACAAACGACAATGCGAATGACCTGAAAGAACCCAACTTGTGATGCCTTCTGCTTGGGCTTCTGGTTTTATATTTTAGGAGGAGGGGTGGGGGGGTTCTGCTGAAAGATCTCTCCGGTTATCTGTGCAGCACAAGTGCTGTTAATTATGAATAAATCCTCACCACTCAACACTCCTGGTGCACACGCACACCAGCCTTGTGTGTGTGTGTGTGTGTGTTTGCATGCGCCACCTCAGTACTGCGGCATCACTTTGATCTGGATGCCACACAAATCCCACCTCCCTGCTTCTTGGGTCTTGGCTAACGACTCAAACGACACGTACACACAACACACACACACACACACACCTCTGATGAACAACACCGTCAGTCGGAAAAGAAACCATCAAAAACCAACACCAAGTCTCCCTGACGAGTGTTGCTGAAAAAAAAAGGCTAGAAGAACAACGTTCAAGCAGCATTGGAAAAACTACCTTTAGGGGAAGTTCCACAAGCCGGAGGGTCTGACGTTACACAGAGCGGTATGAATTATAGATATGGGCTGGCTGCTCTCTCAGGGACCTCCACGGCAGGGTGGGTACTGAGCTTACAGGGCCAGAGAGTCTGCACCAAATGGAAAAGCAGCTCAGTTTTGCACCGAACGCAACTAAAAGGGTAAATCTGCTGTCAAAATTTACCCGCATGTGGTCAGCTATTCACCTCCCCTAAAAAAAACGAACCCTTAGACAACACAGAAGTCTTAGTTGTCACAGCCCTTTAAGGCTTCGGTATGCTCCCCTGTTTCGTGCGTACACGCCCCTGTGTAGGAGCAAAGCAAGCATTGCTCACATACTCCACTGCGTACTGTATGTCGAAATGGATGTTTAGATTAGACTAGATTCGATTAGATTGAACTTTAATGTCATTACACAGGTACAAGTACAGGGTAACGAAATACAGTTAGCATCCAACCAGAAGTGCAAAACAGTTATTACAACAGAATATAATTTTAATTGTATACTCAGAATATACACAGTATGTACAGTATAATCAGAATATACAGGGTATGAACAGATTAAAGTGATTTAGGACTTTTTTTAAGTTGGATTTGAAACTGTGTCTACTATGAGGCAGGCCAGCGACCAACAACCATACATATGAAGACAGCTGTACACATAGGTCTACAGGAGCCTACACAAAATAGTACAATTCACCCTCTGGGATCAATAAAAATTCAGATCTCCTCTACATATCAAGCTGGCTGCGACTTGCACGGACCCAATACCTCCTTTGTATATCCTAACGACAAAGAGTGGTGTAGCAACCAATGTAAACTCCACCTTTTTTCAAAGAACATGAATTACACCATGGGGGCAAAAGGAGGGGTAATAAACCTCAACCTGAAAACACACAACTCACGTCGGCAGCGAGACGACTTTATTTACATGGACAGGAGTTTTATGTCTCCATCACGACCATACATCACCCTTCCTACAAGGTTTTAATTTATCTGGCTCCCTGGTCCATGTCTGACCCACACTACTCCATTCATGCAGACCTATTTACCGTGTCTCTCCAGAGATCTCCATTAGCATATAGACTAAACCAACCCCATGACTTCGCAGCGAGTCATCAAACAGAACCGAGAGAGTGATTATGCCTCGTTGGTTCTGTGATACACTGGTATTTCCTGAGCCTTCCTATCGCCGATGCGCTTTATGGCGGGGGCCATAAGGTCTGTTTGTCCTTTTCGTTACACGAACCCATAGGCGCGGCGGCCCAGCTGGCTGCTGGGATATTGACGTGCCGCCCCCATTAGCTCTGGAAGTTGACCTACTACCGTTGTTATCGCGGGCAGCCCCTGGTAGAAGTAGGTCACACATAGACTGGACTAGGTGCAGGATGGTTGAAGGGAGGAGGATGGCGTTCAGACGCGATCTCGCGTGTAGGCTTGTGTTTTAGGTTAGCGGCGAGTCGTGAGGTAAGTGTGGAGTTTGGGGGTGGGGGGGGGATGCATTTGTGAGGTCTGGTGTGGACCTTAGAACACGGAGCAAAGAACCAGACGATTATGCAATAGGGTGTGGAAAGCCATGATCTTAGCTAGGACTGTTAATCAAACTGATTTGGACAGGGGGGAAGCCCCAAGCTGTGTTCAAAGCTCTTATCTCAACCATATAGTGAAGTCCAGTGTCATCAAACTAGGTGTAGATTTAACCTCCCTGTGGTGAATCTAGGCGATGGCTTCTAACACAGCCAGGCATAAACATAACATAACTCTTAAGACTTTCAAATCAAGTCAAGTTTATTGTGAATTTCTCAATGTTTCTCCACCCAGCTCTTAGTTAGCTAATGCAGTCTGTAAATCTCAAACAGCTACACTGGCAATGAAAAGGCTCCTTCCCACCAGATACTGTTTCAAGTTTGTGATGTCATTGCCCCAAGACGCCCTGCTGCTCTGTAATATTTGGGGCAAACGAGGAGTGGTGGACCTCTAAATCCCAGCGCACAATATTCAACCTGTGCTTCCCCTCCTCCTACGAGATTTACCAGCGTGAAAAGACATGGGACAGCTGTGTGCCTCCTGTGTGCGTGTGTCCATGTGTGTGCGTAAGCCATGCTCAATAGAAGTTAACCCCCCCCCGCCTTCCTAAGAAAAGATCTCATTCGCGCCAGTGTCCCAGTCTGTGTCTTCCTCCTCCCGCTCTCCCCCATCTCCAACTCGGTTCCCCCCACCCTCTCCTGATCCTGCTTTCCTGACCTCAGGGGACAGAAACACAACACGCACCACCAACTCCCCTAGGTTCATTTCACACATATGGTTTCTGTTATTAAGGCACATACACACAACACACACACACACACACAGAGGCACCCACAAACACACGCACAAACAGATGCACAATTATCAGCGATGTGTTCAGCTTTGTTGTCCCTGAAGAGCCACATGAAAGTGTGTCTGAAGATTAGCTTTAAGTGCGGTTTCTCCCCTCCCCCCAAAAGGCACCTCATCCAAGCCAAGTGCAGACGGATGGCCAGCCATATTGGACCTTGACAGCTGGCCAGATCCTGAGGTAAACATCACCAACCATGCCAGTCTCACAGACTAAGACGGCAGAAAGTACAAACTGTGCATGTGGAAGTTCCTTCTGTCCTCAAACAGCCACGCCGGAACTCCAAATAAGAGATAGAGCGTGTTTGTTTTCTCCAAAGGTCGATTCCGATTTTGATTCCTCTCATCCACTGGACAGGGGTTGTTTTTTGTTTGATCAAAATTAAACGCAACTTGGACGTAAGCCGGTTATAAATTTTTGATTTGAATTCACTTTGATAAGGGTGTGTTTCAACATGTGAGAATCCAGATCACTCTGTTACAATTCTCTTTTCTGCTCACTCTTGCGGCCTTGTGACGTATAGACGTCCATCAACCGAGCAGACCGCCTCCTCTGGCCTTGTCACTATGTCGATCACAATGGGGAAACTTATAGATTTCCTCCTTATAGATTTACCGACTACTTATCTGGCCAAGTAATGCAAACCCAGCACCTAGGGGTCTCAGGTGGGCCTCTGGCTGCCTGCATCGCTTTCAAAGTTCAGTTGATCTCTTTGAGTAGATCCCTACTCTCGGAAGTAGCTTGTGAGGAAACATTTCCTGCCTCTATATATAAAGGAAAAAAATTGCCAAACCAACATGTTAAATCAAATTACAGGGTGTTAACGTGAATAAGAAGAACTATTTCTAGTAGACGAGCGATGAGAGTTCAGCCGGGGTTAAAGGTGGAACTCGTTGCCTGATCTGGCTCACCCAGGATTTAGCAGTTAAAATAGCCTAGCCAGTTAAGAGTTACGAGCTGGGCTATGGGCTAGGCTAGCTTGGGTTAGTGGCTTAGGAAGCTATAGCACACCCACACATGCTACATCAGTCCCTGACCCTGAGACAATAATTACCGGCTAATTAGGGAGATGAGCAGCGCTTAAGAGTGTGTGTGTGTGTGTGTTGGGGAGGGGGGGGGGGGGGAGGGAGGGGCGTTTAACGTTTAATCCCCTATCTAACTGTCTGGACCCAGCCAACAGTGATATCTCCATGAGATCACACTGACACTGGCCTGGAAGAGTAACTGGGGCCTGGGCTGACTGGAGAGGTATAAATACTACAGCCAGAGCCAAGCTGAGAGGGAGCTCCGAGGTGATGTTTTACTTGGGACTAAACTGGGAAGAGGCTACTTTTAACAGGGTACCAGACTGTTTTTGGTGTCAGATAAGGGCCTTCAGAGTGGAGTACATGGACATCCTATAATTTGGATATATATACAGCAGGAACATTTAAAAGACCCACAAACTATGTGTGTGTGTGTGTGTGTTTGCACGTCCCAGTTAGAAGCAGCGAAGTGTCATTTTTTTTCTCCCTTCGCTACGAGACTTCATATTCACACTGTCCTGTTGTGCATGGCTGGTCAACAGTATTTACAGTAGTATTACAGGCAAGGAGACGGTAATACTGAATTTGTTTCTTAAACCATAATGGGCCTTACTCCTAATACAGTATCTTAGGCTGCACACACTCCAGTGAATACTAATAGGTCAGTAAATAGCTGCCCCCCGGAGCTTGATACTGTACTCACTGGTCCCTCGGCTTAAGTCTGAACAGCTGAATAAATAACAAAGATCCCAATATCTGCGAGCGGCAGCTGGTCTGTATTTGTGTAATTTACAGGCGGCCGCAGGGCACGGCCACGATAGGAAGACGTTCGCTGGGCCCGCTTCAGGTAAGGCTTCCAGGTTTTTTCGGGGCAGCGAGGTCACACTGAAACCAGGCTACGAACATGCTGACAACTACTGCACTGTTGGCAGTTTTTATCCCCCCCCCCCTCCTCCTCTCTGTGTGTGTAGGCCTAAATATATACATAAAAGAACATCGAGAAATTCACACTGTGTGTCTGTGTGTGTTTGCGTGTGTGTTTGTGTGTGTTGGTGTGTGTGTGTGGTGCTGCAGGCACACGGTCTAGTTTGTCTATATTATCCATCTAGACAGACAGCTTAATGACTACCTCCTACCCTGCCAACCCAGAGGCAGAGACTAGCTCCTAGCAGGCAGGCTCGCTTCAAGCTCCGGCATGTCACAGGCAGCGCTGCCCTGTGCCACCCCCACACCCCCCCGCCCCCCACCGCCAGAGGCCTTACGCAGCTATAGGACTGATACAGGCATCACATTGAGAGGAGAGAGAGAGAGAGACAGTGTGTGTTGCCACGCTGCATCCCTCCCCCCTGCCGCTCCTGTTTCGCTAATGCCAGCTCCCCCTGGTCTAACTATAAGTCGGCAGGTTCGTGTTACCCCATAAACTTTCATCTAAGTTGGATGCAAGCTCTGAAGAGCCAGGCTCCACGCATAGATATGTTGCTATGCAAGTCAGAGCGAGGGAGGACATTCACATCCACCGTGATGGACACACTCTCAGTGTTTAATGAAAAGGTGTGTGTGTGTGCGTACGTGTGTGCGTGCCCGTGTGTGTGAGGGATGGTAGAAATCACTTAGTCGCATCAATGCACCCGGATAAAGGTTAACGGTGCAATTACCCCTGTTATATTAAGTGTGTACGGGATCAAATCTGGGTTGAATTTGGGACACACCATCTCTAACAGTATAATCTAACATTATGTATGTCTAATAACCAGTAGAGGGCCAAAGCCTTTATTTTATCAAAATGGGACCAATAACTTTGTGACCGAAAGCTTTTATTTAGATTTATTTGGTCTCTCTAAACGTTCTTTACGGGGGTTCCCAGCCTTTCTGCTGTTGGCGGCGAACTCTCATGAACTGCAGCCGTATCCAGCCAAGTCACATATCATCATGGAGGAAGAGCTATATGTTTCACCAAACGGCTGTAAATCAAAGCTTTTGGCAAACACTTGGCGCACAATTTGACGCATCCTATAATGGGCGGCGAGAAAATCTATGCTACTGGTTGAAGTTAGGTTGACAGTCACTCTAGTCTAGACCATCACCGAAAAGAGCTGCAACAGAACCCAGAACCCTGCGTCACTGAGGCGGGACACAACGGGATATTATACTGTCATCCAATAGTGCTTCAAACAAACCTATGGACAGTTCAACATGAGACAAGATGACAAAGACAGATGTAAAAATGTTTAAGCAGACAAACAGCAGACAGTTCTGTTGACCCAGTCACCTCTGGAGATCTGGTTTACGGCTGACAACTGGCACTCACTGCCCAACTCTGAACTGAAAGAAAATATTGTTTTTATCTTTTTTCCCCGAAGTTCATCTGTTGGATTTAAATAGAAATGGTGTTCTTTGTCAGCTTGAATCTTGCTTTCCTCCAGTGGCCTGACTGAAGCAGAGTGGACGTTATCCTCAATCACAGATAGAAAACTTCCTAAACGTTCAGCGTCGAATATACCTCACTCAGGTTTCTAGCCCTGTAAACTAAAGTAACAACCAATGAAAGTAACAACCCCCCCCCTGCAGACTCCTGTCCAAATGACTGCAGAAGATCTGGAATGGCACACGTCAACTCTTCAAGGATGATGGCAGCTCTCACTCTCTCAATCTCTCTTTGTCTCTCTCTCCCTCAGGTGACTGGTTTAAAATGCGGTCGCAGGTTCATAATCAGCGCTTTTACGTAACTAGTTTGTCCAGTCAGGTGCCGGTACCTTGAACCCATAACTAGGTTTGCCAAGATTGCATAATTTGTTCCCATGGGCTAGCCCTTGGTTTAGAAACACTCAGGAAAATCTGGTGATTAGTCGGTATGGACACAGCTATTGGTTAGTCCTTCAGTTGTGTTTGCACAAAGTTTACACAACATTTGAAGTTTTGAAATGTTCGATATAAGGTTTCATGGATTGTGCAACAACCAGCAGACTATGATCAAAGAGATGACAATAGTAGAACAGTATATTATGTGATCCATTAGGCCTGTTTCTCCCTGTGCCCAGAAATTGTTCTTGACTTTAGCCAGGTCTTAACTCTTTCTCTGGCACTGTCGATTCTTTCTCTGTATGTGATCAATGCCTAACCTAATAATGCTCTGTCAGCAGAAAAAAAAGGAGAACATACAAAGTCAACATAAGAGACAGAACACAGACATTTGGATGTGTTTGGGCAATGTCCTGATTTTATGGAATGAAGGAGGGGGGGGGGGGGGGGGGGAAGGGAGGGGGGGGGCAGAATATGTCACCAGTGAACGGGAGGGGCTCTTTAAAACCTCCCCTGCAAAACCACCAACTATTTGGCACGTATTTGCTTTACTTTAGAAAGACTGGTGGTGCAGAATAAGGGTAAACTGCGTGTTCCCAGGGTGTTGGCGCTCTTGTAGCACACTCTCCAACTCGACTAAGACTTGACATGTTTTGTTGGCCATGCATTTAAACGGTGCTTTAACCGGAGTTATTTGCATTAATTTGCTCATCTCGAATTGATAATGCGACAAATAAAGTGAGTTCTGGACTGGATTGCTGGTGACGAGCCACCCCAAATGCTTTGGGGGAGACAACACGAAAACCTCATATTTGAACCTCGTGTAGCTTTGAGAGGCAAACGAAGGTGACATAAAGGTGAAGTCAAACACAAAGTAGTGTCTTCCACATCAACACACACACACACAGAGAACAACACAAACCAGAGTAGTTGCATGGGATCCAGGGGATGTTTGGAAGTGAGTGCAGCTCTGCCACGTTCAACTCACACTCGCACTGCAGATCTGAAGCATATGGGGGCTGGAAACACTCATGCAGGCTGGAAACACTCATGCACGCTCGCCTTAGTTCAGGACTTACTTTTGCACTGTAGATCCACCATGGCCTGGTACCATTCCTCCTGATCGGTGTCGTTCTCTGCAGCCACCGCAAAGCTCTCCCCCCTCGTGTACAGCACGATCATGTGCTTATTCTTCGCATCCGCTCGCTTGTTGATGTTGAAGCACGTTTCGAGGGCCAGGGCTTTCTTAGGCACGGGTGCTGCCTTGCCACGGAATTTCTTCTCGCTCTCGTAGTACTCGAGCCGGGCCGGGCCCCGATCCGAGGCCGTCCGCAGCACGAAGTATCGCCGGTGCATGGACTTGTGTTTCCGCAGGTAGCCGCTCTTCCGGACGTCCTCGTCAGTCTGCGGCTCGGTGACTTGACCCTCCATGGCTCTCCCAAGAGTTGGTCTTGTTATTGCAATTAAATGGACAAACTTGTCTGATGCACTGTTAAGATTATTTCAACACGGGGGAGCAAGACCCGTTCAAATCATCCTCGATCGCGGCTTCCCTCCCTCCCTTTCGACCCATGCATGCAAAGGGAGAGAGGTACAGCAAGAGTCCTCCAGAAAGAAAATAGGGAGATCACTGCCGCGCGCTGCTCCAAATTCAGACGGGGTCTCTCCGCGCGAGCTCTCCAGGCTGATCGCACGAGGCAACGTCTGCACGAACCCAGTCTGCTACTACTAGTATTTCCGAGGGCTCAGTACTTTTAATCGTATTTAGTGTGTTGCACAGTACCGACTTGTCCCTCCACTGCCCCCCTCCTCGTGCGTGGAGTTCCTGTGGCGAACTGTCAGTCAAGCCTGGTTCGTAGTGAGAGGAGGAGGAGGAGGGAGGGTCAGGCTGGTTTCAAACTAGTGCGGAATGGGGAATCGGATTTCATTTTTTTATGTTGCCCTGTGTGGTTCTTTATAAACCCAGTCGCATCGCTTGTAAGTCAATTATTGTGCAAGTTTTTTTGACCCATTGCTTGTCGATCTCCGGTTACGACAAGTTGATTTTGAAGTTTGAAAGCTCACCTTACCCTGCCCAGTGCACATAACGGACTGGCATTAATGTGGCTGGACCGATTTAGTTGACAGATGTACTATTTTAAAATGCCTCTGCACGAGGGACGGATGAAATTAGACTACGAGAGAAACAACCGGCTTCGATACAAAATCTATATACGAACAATATGAACCCAAGGTCAAAGATGCATTCGTATGCATGACCCCATTCCAGTGTTTAAATACATATAATATATTATTGTTACTATTATTGTGAGGCACGTATTAAGGAAATATCTCCAAATGCACTTTTGTCAGTCTTTGTGACTGATTATGCAATATAGATATGCACAAGGTCAAACATTATTGTACGGCATGCGCCATCTGCCGGTGAATAAACGTCATTAAACCAACGCTGCTGGATCCATACACACACATGCTTATGCCTCTAATAAATTCATAGACTGAACACTGTAAAGAAGCAAATTGATTTTATGAACACGAATCCTTCTCATTACAAAGACTGAACTGGATCTCTTTTTTTTTCTTTGCTAACCAAAAAAAAGAATATCGCACCTCCATTTCACACAACATAACAAGAAACATTTGGTCCGTTGCATGAGGAGATGAAATACACATTTTGAAAATAGCTTTTACATTCAATAGCATCTTCTGTAGCCCTCCAACCGCATGCAGCCTGAGACTGTAACACAAATAATTCTCCTAAAACCAGAACCCCCACGTTAAAACAAAAACACGTATGTTCCACATGTTCACACACGCACAGTACATGTTAGTAGAAGCCTGTCTTGTTATGGTCGCCTAAACACATGCATTAGGAGGTTGTTAAGGCTGGCATAGCCATCACTAAGAGCCTCTACTGGCTCTGATCGTTAACTGACTATTCAGCTGCAAATCGCCTTTTTTTTTCTTCTAACTGGCTGATTGGTCGTGTGCGGCGGCAGGTTTGACCGCCTTATTATCCGAGACTTGAAAAAAATACAGAAAAACAGCTGACATACAGTACAATGTAACTGATAGGCATATTGTTGCACAGAAGCAGGACATGAGAGCAGGGAGAGCAGCAATGTGTATGAATGTGTGTTTCTCTGGTCGAGGTGGTGAACACACACACACACAGATGCATATCCGGAGGCCGTGGACACACACACACACACACACAAAGCCCTGAGGTGGCTTCTGAGTATTGTTACAACACCCTTGTATTTATGCGGCCGCAGAAAACAACAAACGGACGCACGTGCATTCTCTTCTCTCCTGCTCACACAGACACACACACACAAATCAGGCGCTGTATGCACATTTGATGAGACACGCCTTCCCTCCGCACGCACAGAAATACGCTGACAAGTAAACACAGGGGGTCTGGATGAACACTAGACCTCTCACTGAGAGTGAAAAGGGATCGAGAGCCATAGAAATGGCAGCAGCTCCTCAAATTCACCCTTCATCTCCTCGCCGCCCCCTCCAATCCCCGTCCCCCTCTTCCCAGAGGTGGGGGGGCAGGGGGGAAAGGGGAGGGGGTGTTGAGTGGCCCACGGGCACCCGTATCAGATGAAAGGGTTTCGGGAGGTTCCTCTGCTGGGGTAAACATTCCCCTGAGAAAGAGAGAAAGAGAGACAGAGAGAGAGAGACAGAGAGAGACAGAAAGAGAGAGAGAGAGAGAAGCAGAGTTACTCCAGACCAGCTACTATTCTAGCAAAAAGGGAACTCTTGAATAACCGTTACTTCCTGCACTGATTGTTTGGTTTGATGTTGTTCCAAACCGTTTTCTCAAGTGCGTCTTGTTGGAGCATCTAGTTGCTGTTAGGGGTCTGAAGTGAGGGGGTACTCACCGTGAAGGGGTTCACTGACATGGGGCGAGGAACTTTGGGCTGGGATTCGGGCGCAGGGAAAGAGGCAAAACCTGCAAGGATCACGCACACAAAAACACACACACACCCACATACAGCTATGTCAGACACCGCTCAAGTGATCTGTGATCACGAAAAAGCAGCATTATTGGTAGCGTACTGTAAGAAGAACTAAATGTGTGTTGCCTGTGTGACTTGGTACTCTGGAGGTGTGTGTGTGTGTGAGGGGGGGGGGGGGGGCGCAGGGGTCTTGCTGTGAAAATGAACTATTAGGAGGTGGGCGCTGGAGACAGCTAGAGACGGTCAGCATTGCATTCATTTGATCCTTGAGCCAAAACACATACAGTTAACATGCCATGAAGGCAGCTGCACGTCCCATCAGCTCTGCCACATGCTGCTTCCTGGAAACTCAATATACTCCTCCTATACTGAAAAAAAAAAGGCTGGATCTGTCCCTATATTCTGACATGGGTCACTCGCTTGTTGTAGGAAATTGCCTGCAGAACACGATTTGTATGGATCGCGAGAGAAATGCAAGTGGAATAGAAGAAAATAGTAAATTCAATAAATGTTTAGTACCGTTGGCTTCCTGGTTGCTGGTCTGCTCCTGGGGAAATGTATTCTGGGAGGCGGGAGAGGGGAAAGTAGCCGAGGGGGGGAACACTGAGGTGGGGGAGGTGGCGAACACCTCAGCGTCACCTATAGAATCACAACATAGATGGTAGGGTTAGGGTTACACACAGGAGCCTAAAACAGTTCCGCCTACTGTAAAGTTCAACATGCAAAATAAGGGGTGCATCTCGACAGGTGTAGAGAGGGAGAGGGCCAGGGGGGAGTATTGAGACTGAGCCCATCTCACCTCCTGAGGTGTTGTTGAAGGGGTTGCTGGGGGAGAGAGCAGGCTGGGATGTAGATGCTGAGCCTGAGCTGAATGGGTTGGGGAAATCTGAGACATAGAGCGGGACGTGGGGGAAGAGAGAGTTGGGGTAAGTACACAGGGTGGTTAGGATGCATTCATAACCAGGAGCGGTGTCTCATGGAGAAGTTTCATGGAGAAGTTTCTCTGAACATATGTTGAGTTACTTATTATTTTGAATGTGTTGGATATTTGAATGATTGAAAGTAAGTGGAAATAGTAGACAGTCAACATTTAAAATACTGCTACATTAAAAGTACCTACTTGCGAATGTTTGGGAGTTGGAAACTGTCTCTACCCCTGGTGAGCTTAGGTGGAGGATAAAAAAGGCTTATTTCACAATTAATTCAATCGTTTAAACTAAATATTTTACATGAACTTATAATATAATGTTTCACTGCTCTGAAGTTACCTGGCAGGTGTTGAACTAGAAGACAGCCTATTTCCAAACAGGGTGCTGTACTGGGGCAATCCACCAGGGGGCGCTGGAAAATCATATCATAAGTTCAGAAGGAAAATACAATTGTGTTAAAATCTTTGAGAAATAGGGTTCGACGTTGACAATGTTTCTTAAAAGTGTGCACATTATTAAAGTTCATGTAAAACCCTTCAGGGGAAATACATCATCTGATAGTTAAGTGGACTATTAATCTAAGGTCTCTGATATGAAATCAATATGTCTGATGGTCTGCAGGACAAACACAAACAAATGTGAAAACTCCCAAGAGCTGTTTCAATCATGCACAAGCAATCTTTTCCTACATGTACTTGAGCCTGAACTCACTTGGCCGTGAACATCAGTATTGAATATATTTTTCCCCTAATATAATAAATGAAATATAATAATGCATTAGTGTATTTCAAGGTCTTTCTGTGGCAACACAGTTGTTTGGTACAGCAGGAGCCGACCACACAATGGGGATAATTCAGTTGCTAAAAGCCTTGGCATTTAGAGTAAGGACGTTACGCAACATCGATGAGCACATACCCTCTCCCCCTCTTAGTTCCCCTCCTCGCTCTCTCTCTCTCTCTCTCGCCCTCTCCCCACTACACAAACATCGCACCCTGACACTGAAACACATGCACACACACACACACACACACACATTCATTCCCCTTACCTGTGCCGGGCGAAGCATCCGAGAAGACCCCTTCCAGTTGAGATAGCGCAGCATACCTGTCCTGGGGGGTTGAATTGGGGGCCTGGGGGGGCACACTGAGGCCCCCGTGCTGCTGGCCCAGACCCCCGAAATCCACACTCAGAGACTTGGGGAAGGCCCTGAAGGGCACCGAGCCTCCTGAGGCAGACATCGTACGACTTGCTGTTTGACGAAAGGAGAAACACAAACTCCTTCAAATACAGGGTCAATGGCAACGCCATTAGCCACGTTGTGTGTCATCAGATTCTAACATGAACTGTGTAGAAGACCAAGACTGCTTAAAGTGGAACTGTTAAACGTATCCTAGATAAGGTTTGTTCTGGACCCAATCAAACAGGCATCGCAGCATACTTCCTAGAATACTTCTCACAGGAATGTTATTGGTTGGTATTAATTGACCCACTTAGTACTAGAGGGCAAATAGCACAGTAGCGCTCAACAACAGAGTGACATCACTGGGCTTGTTTTGGCTGGGGTACTACTGGCCGTTACTCTAAAAACAGGGTCAATATCAACTTCACAACTTGTTCTTTATCTTCTAGGACTGCGGTCAGTCTCTCTCTCTCTCTCTCTCTGTCTCTCTCTCTCTTTCTGTCTCTCTCTGTCACTCTCTCTCTCCGTCTCTCTCTCTCTCCCTCTCGTTCTGTCTCTCTCTGTCTGTCTGTCTGTCTCTCTCTCTGTCTCTCTCTCTGTCTCTCTCTCTGTCTCTCTCTCTGTCTCTCTCTCTGTCTCTCTCTCTCTCCCTGTCCTTGTCCAGGCCCCTCCTCAGATCTGGGTCTTTGAAGTGTGAAGCTAACTGATGAAGAGGATATATCCAGCCTGAGAAGAACTGCTGGCTTAGCACGGTTAGCACTATGTGCTATTGTGAACTATGACATTATAAACCACCACTGCAGTCTAAGATATTCCTACTGAAAGGTCCTCAAACACCCTTGAAATTATGGTTTCGTTCTGAAACACTTCATGACAGCCGTTCACTTGACATTCAAAGCAGTGTTTCGGTTGCTGGCTTACCTAAAGTGAAGTTGTTTTTGAAAGTACTACTGGCTGAAGGATAAACGAGACAAAGATTGATAGAAAGAGAGAAAGAGATCAAGTTAGGGGTTGAGGATGAGGGGGGGGGGAGAAGAAGAAGAAAAATGTAGTTGTGGAGACAATCAAGGACACAAGGATGTTGGATTGATGGTGACTGCTGGGTAGAGGGAAGGTACCTGAGGGTCTGGGGAGGGCGGGGAATGAGGGGGCGTGACTTTGGGCTCCCATGGCAGAGGAGAGAGACCCTGGACGCTGTCTCTCTATTCCACAAAGAAGGGGATCTGAGAGAGAGAGAGAAAGAAAAAGAGAGAGTGAGAGAGAGAAAGAGAGGGAGAAAGAAAGAGAGAAGGGTGAAAGTGAGATTTAAAAATTAAGGAAAGCCACAGGGACAGCCAAATATGGCTTCAGGCACAAACCCCACCCCTCCGTCCCCATATCCCCCCATCTCTGTTCCACAGCCCGCTCTCCCCTAACACCCGTGGGGTAGAGTCCTCACCTTTCATAGGGGGGTCTCTGAAGCTCTGGGACCGTGAGGGCCGGGCAGTGAAGACATCAGTCCTCATGTCCGCGGGGGACACGGTGATCGGCGCCCGGTCCCAGGATGAGATCTGGGACTGGGACTGAGGAGAAGGGAGAGGAGAGGGGGATCGGGAGGGTGGGTGACAGAGAGAGAGAACCCAGTCACGCTGAGGGCCTCCGCTGAGCTCCCATCTATAATTTACACCCCGGTAGCTTTGATGGCAGATCTTCCTGGGGTTTCTTTATCTGGTCACCTGCCTCTGGTCTCTAGTACCACCACAGCTTGAGTTCCCTCTCTGAGTCTGATCTCTGGTCTCCCTGAGCTCTCTCTCTCCCTCTCTCTCTCTTTTTGATCTTTTCCTATTTAGTCTCTGTCTGTCTCTCCCTCCTGGCTCGTTATGACTTGCCTGTCTGATTCCTACGCTCTCTTTTTCCCACCTTTCTACCTTTACCTCTCTCACTCTAATACAATCTGCCTTTTTGTCAGAAATAATGTCTTCTTGATGCTCTGTTGCCCTCTTTTATCCCCTCTTCCTAACATAGTCTCTTGGTTACCCTCCCTCTCTCTCTCCCTCAGGTCCAGTCTCTCACCAGTGTCCGTGTGGGTCTAGCGGTAGGGGGCATGGAGTGGGAGGGGGCCTGAGCAGGCAGGGGGCCCTGGGCTGGAGGCAGTGCCTGGACCCCTGTAGACCACGGACCCTCCAGCTCCCTCCGATTCTTACTCTTGGAAAAATGCCTAAAAAAATCATTTTAAAAAGACAATCAAATTATCTGGAAATATAATAGAATTGTAATGAAAAGTTATCCTCATTTTGCACCCGTAAATGCAGATACAGTTAGTAAGTATGTGTGTGTGGATTTAGCACTGCATTAATAAGTATGTGTGTGTGGATGTAGCACTGCATTAATAAGTATGTGTGTGTGGATGTAGCACTGCATTAATATGTATTTGTGTGTGGATGTAGCACTGCAGTTTCCCCAGTTTTTACCATTTCTTCTTCTCGTATTTGTCTTGAAGGAACTCTTTCAGTTTCTGTGTGTCTCTCGTGTCAAAGCACCCGTCAGTCTTTGGGTCAAACGCACACAGCCAAGTCCTCCTGCCAACCTACACACACACACACACACACACACACACACACACACGCATATGCAAATACACACACAAAGCATACACCACCCTCATGTTCACCAGTCACGATGACGATGTTGACCAACACACAGCTCTCCCCTCACACTAGTTAATACGTTTGACTCTCATTTCCTGCTCAGATGTTCTCGTGTGAATCATCACATGTACGCGTCCCTGAATACTGAATGTATCTGCAGTACTGCAGCTGTTTAACATGATCTTGTGAGAATTTCAGAGCAGCACACTCTCACACTCACACACACTCACACTCTCACACACTCACACACACACACACTACCCAAACACTGCAGCTAAGCAGCTGGATTGTGCTCTGTAGCTCTGGTTGAGTCTTGCACAGAAGCTAGACTGGTCTGACTGGTGCATGGAACATAGAATCACACTACTCCTGGGAAGATACACTACCAGTCACTGGTACATACTGTCCCATTCATTTGAATCCCAGTTACTTTTGGGCCTTAGGCAGCTTACACCCTGGACTGGAGCCAGCTAGTCGCAGGGCTGTGATGGACATTTTCTGCTAAATAATCTAGAGGAGAAGGTGGAGTATTTAGGCGTATGATATAATACTCCTGCTCTGACCTGAAGACACTGAGGAATCGAGTCCGTGACCTAAATGTCTTCCCAAGCCTCAGCCCACTAAGGATCATATATAATTTATGGTAAGACTATTAATACTACTGTCAGACTATCTTTCATCTTTATCCTTCCAATTAATCATGGAAGGAATGTTTTCAAATATACTTGAACCTTCGATTGTCACATGATCAAAATGAGGTTTATGATCTAGGTTTATGGACAAATAATATACAACAAGAAACAGGTCCCGCCCTCATTCCCACCTGACCCCATCGGTAAGGGATGCAGCTCATCTGCCACTCACCTCGTTGCCATGGTTTTGCAGAAACTCTACTTCCTGTTGGGAGAAGGTTGTCATGGAGATAGACTTCACTCTATGGGGAGGGTTGAGTCCTCGCCTGAGACGTAGAAACGGGGAGAGAAATAGATCAAAAGGAATGGACCATGTGTACTCTAAGTGAGAGCATTCCAGATTCCGTGTGCTTCTAATGCTGATAAACCGTGGTTAACCCCCCCCTCCCAAATAAAGCAGACAGAAAGAGAGCGAGAGAGAGAGAGGGGGGGGGGGGGGGTTGGTGTGTGGGATGCATCTGGGGGTGGTGACAGGTGTTCAGGAAGGTGAAATAGGCGGTTGCAGTGAAAACAGGCAGTGTTGTGAATAATGACTGTGTTGGGCCACAGGTCACAACATGGGTGTTCCAGGGTGCATGTCCCTCTCTCTCTCTCTCCTTGGTGCTTAACTATTCAGTGAAAGAATGTGAGGAAATCTTCTTATCTGAAATCAGGCGTCTGAAAGCTCTTATGAAATGACCAGTGTAGCATGGCATAGGCCCATAATCTCTTGGGACTGGTTTATGTTCTGCATGCTGAGAGGCTATAGCCTAGGAAACGCCAAACCTTGTGGACCATAGACGAAATGAAACGCCTGCAAATGACAAAGTGCTCTAATGATGAACTCTCGATATAAAGTACAACATGTATGAAAAAGGAAGGAAGGACAACCTATTTAAAAAATGTTTTTTTTGGCGCATTGCCTGCAGCTTTACACTTGCCTCAGTATGGCCCAAATAAAAAATATTATGACCATTACTGAAATCAGACTGTCCAGATGGGTTGCATTTAGAAAAAAATCGCAATAACTGCGCTTAAATGATTTGATCATGCCAATAGATATCACTACTATATCACCCATGACATTTT